>VOPJ01016275.1:0-12587 GCA_014673585.1 Semibalanus balanoides | reverse complement strand
ACGCCGTTAGCCATCGTGGACGAATTGTTGGGGATTATGAAAATGGAATGGTTTTCAAATTGACGTCTTGGGGTGGGCGCAATAGGGGTGCAAAGCGCACGTGCTTTCACGGTTCGATACCATGCATGTTGAAAGAAAACTGTCCGGAACTGCCAGCCATATGTGAATAACCAAAATTTGGCAGGGAGCGCAGGTATAGTATGACCGAGTAAGAGGGATGTACTCCTCAAAATTATATGGTCATATAATTTTGAAGGGTTCCCTCTCATTCGGCACATGTGCTATGAACCCACATCACGTCCTTCGAGCACGTGCCACGTGCGTGCAAACGGGATAATTTCACTGTTTTGGCCATAATGACATAATTTCGCTTTTGTGTGGCCAAACGAAAGGCTGGAATACAAAACAAGCTAGTGTCTGTAATGGGATGCGTAACAATGTTACCTATATGCATGCAAAGCTTGGCCCGTACAGGATAGCGGTTAGCGGGGATGTGCGGCGGAAACTGCTAATGGGGTGAGGGAGGAATCATATGTTTGCCCTCCCCCAACTTCTTGCGAGGGGGGCAGCTGCTTGCCCCTGCTCCCTCCTCTTCTGCCGCTCCTGCTTAGGGAGATATATTGCGGTTGTGTGCATCTGTAGCGTCTGTAACAGGTGGGGATGCTGTGGTGCGGTGTGCATCAGTGCATGTATAGCAAGCATTTGTAAAACATAATTTATCCAGAATGGAGGTTCACTGCGTTTTTGGCTGTAGCACCTGTCACAATATTGCAATCTCTAACCCACTTTGAGAGTGGTAAAACACATCACTGGCTGGCTATCACCCTCTCGGCAAACACATCACTGGCTGGCTATCACCCCCTCGGTAAACACATCACTGGCTGGTTATCACCCTCTCGGTAAACACATCACTGGCTGGCTATCACCCTCTCGGTAAACACATCACTGGCTGGCTATCACCAAAAACAGAAGGAAAGCTGCTGGTCCAGTTTTCCACAATATTGCGTTAAAGGAAGCGTGCCTACTCACATTTGTTTTGAGTTGTTGACACTGGTCTATAGAACATATTTTAATTAATTTAGCCATGTACTTCATTTCCCAAGATTCACGATAGCTGCTGAGGTATTCCAGATTCGCCAAGGTTATTCTGACAGAACAAAATTGTCAATATTCGCCAGAGAGCCTTCGCTACTAGAACCCTTACCCTTAAATTAAAACGCTAACATATTTTGTTAGCGTTGGCCAATAGAAAACATCTCGTGAGCACTGATAGCAGCTGCCGAACAGAGCCTCGATAACTATTTTACATTGTTCGCATGGGTTTGTTTATTGTCTTTGGTGCGCCATTATAGGTATAACATCTTCGTTACTCTGTTTATAGTGGCGATCGTTTATGAGTTTTGAAAAAAAGGTAAACAGAATATAAGTACAAATTTAACTAAAGGGGCTCCAGACGTAAATTGTATCGTAACCAATGATCTAGCTTCTTACCGTAATAAAAATATATTTGACATTTCAAAAGAGTAGGCACACTCCCTTTTATGGTAGCCTTATGGCGCGTTTTGTATGAGCCATGAGGGCTACTTTTGCACGTGCCACTGCTGACGTGTGGTACCCATATCGATGCTGGTAACGCTGAAAAGAAGTGTGGCACTTATATACATGTACCAAAAGTGAGTTGACGTGGTGCTTGCCGTTGTCGAAAAATTTCGTCATATGTAAGGATTTTAAAGAGGTGGAGGATGCTGACCACAACAAGCATTAGCAGTCCCACCGCACGCACCAGTTCACCTGTACGGGCCCAGCTTTGCATGCATATAGTTAACATTGCTACGCACAGGGGCGCAGCCAACATTGCACCGGTTTGACCCTCAGAAATGCCACAACTCTTTCTAGTCAGAAAAATCGCCTAACATCTTTCAAAAATTCATTCATCCCCGCCACCACCCGCCTCTGGAACCAGTTACCCGAATCAGTCAGACAGACACAATCACGACCCATCTTCTGTAAACTCATCTCATGGGACCAGCTTGGGAAAATCAAACCGCCGCTCTATTACTCAGCTGGGACAAAGTATGGCAATATCATCCACACCAGACTACGTGTAGGCCTATCCTCTCTTAACTCTCACATGAACACAACCTTTCGCTCGAACCCAAGTCCAACCTGCTCATGCGGACATCACACCGAAGACGTCAAGCATTTCATCCTCTCCTGTCCAAAACATTCTCAACCAAGACACCAACTTTTTACACTAGCTCGAACACTAATCCCAGCATTTGACTGTCTGTCACACCAAGAAAAGGTTTACACCTTTTTACACGGCTCAAATGTCCATACAATTTTCCATTCTAAACTAGCATATATTGTTCGATCTTTCCTTAGCCAAACACATCGCTTCACCAACCGGCAACCACACCTAAATTAGTCATCCACCTCTCGGCGGCGCTGGTCCAGCGGCGGCGCACGACAGACGGGCCCAGCTCACCGAACTCCACAGCGGCGGGCTGCCGGCGGCACGTCGGAGGGACGGGTATTACCCGCTGCGCCCGGGCGCTCCCACCCGCCCCCAGTTTACAGTTAAGTTTGTCTCTTTGTTTGTTTGTTTGTTGGTTTTCGGGAGAAGCGCTATTCACTTAAGCGTGATTCGCTTTGCGCTTTATCCTATTATTTTGTGCATTTACTTATGTTTGCTACCATGAAAATAGAAAATGCATGATTATGATGATGGAGCCAGAACCTCGGCAAGGAGGGGGACACGTCATTCCCTGAGCCCCTCGAAAAAAAAATTGTACGAAAAGGTTCTCCCGGATTTAGGCCACAATATTTTGCAGGGCCACTAAATAGCCGCAAACAGGAACGTCGCGGGCAATTTTTAAGTGTGAAAGTCGGCCCAATGGGAATGACACGTGCCCCCTCTGCCCCCTGGCTGCACCTCTAATTACGCATCACAAGCACTTGCTTGTTTTGTGTTCGAGCGCTTTGTTTGGCCTCAGCATGAAACGAAGCTAGTTCAATATAGCACAAATATGCCATGACTGCAGTTTGCACGCGCGTGGCACGTGAATGAGGCATATCTCGTGGACTCATGGCACATGTGCCAAATAACAGGTATTTACACCACATTATTGTATGAGAAGCCCTTCGCCATTCACACCCAGCCAGTTTTCTTTCAACATGGGTTCGCACCTTGAAATCACGTGCCCTTGCACACGGGCTGCTCCCAGCCCAGGTTTCGTGAGCCATCGCCACGCTGGCCAATGGTGGCCCAAATAGGTTTGTTTTGAAAGGGTGTCACACCGAACTAGATTCAAGCCATCTCCAGATCCCGCATGTTAAGTCGGATATCTTACCTCGCCTGAATACTGTGATAGCTAGATTGAGACGCCACAAGGAAGAGGAGGATGAGGAGAGCGCTACCCGGCAAGCCAGTTGAGTTGTAGCTTCTCCGGGAGGTCGAGTTGATAAACAGTTGGTTAGGTATATAGATATCAGTTTTTTAACTTGTAGCGGATGCCCAGTTATAAACATATGAACATGGTACCAACTATAGATATGCCATGTTATTTAAGTATCGATATTCGGTTACTGAATGAGTACCCTTCGGTCATCTAAATATATTCTTCACTTGTCCTAATATGAAATGCAATGGACAACGAGAGAAACTGATTATAAGCTAACATATTATATACATTAAGATTTACGCCACTATAATACATAAATTTGCACTAAAGTTCCTACAACACGTATAAGTAAAACAGAGACCACGAAAATCATTTCCTATATCCTTATTTAGCATGTATTCATGGGTAAAATCCACCCCGTAAGCCCCGACCGTGGCGGGGGCGCAAATTTCCGAACTTTGAACCTGTACAGTGTAGTGTAAATGTTCTGTCCACTTCATCGACACCACCTCTGTCTCTGTATCTGTCTGTCGGTGCTGCACAGTGCACGCAGTTGAATCCAATGCAATTACCATATATAACCCTCGCCCCCGGTATCAGGAGCGAGAACATAAATACTTTCGCTAGATTTAATTGCGTGCAGCACCCACAGACAGCACCGATGGAGAATGTTGACAATGAATTAAACGGTTGCGTGCAGCAAAGGCTTTTTCAGAATACTTTCAAAGATAGCCTCCAGCAGACAAAAACAAACATTCGCCCCAGAGAAATGGAGTGTTTATTCGAATAGTGCACTGAAAGGACTGCTTCTAGCCGTTTTCACGAAGGATTTATTCGCCGGGCACATCGACATCGGGTGGTGTCGATGAAGTGGACAGAGTATTTGTACTACACTGTACATAAATTCCAAGATGTAAAAAGCAAATACTTCAGCGCTCATCGTGGCGCCTTCCTCAGTGAGTGAGTGGTGCAAGTCTTGCACCACTCACTCACTGTGAAGGCGCCACGATAAGCGATGAAGTATGTGTTTTTACATCTTTACAATACTTCTTAAACTTCTACCAAAAGACTTACGTAAATGATAATCTAACTCGGTATTCCCTTGACAAAGGAACGTAGGATCCCTTATATTTCAATACATAGACCCTTTTTTTAGTGATAATAAGGATCAGAGAGAGTACATATGTTGCCCAACCATATGAGATCCCATGCTGAGCAAATTCTGAGTAGACGACAAGCGTACATATAGGGTGACCTAATATACCTTCGATAAAGAATGAAGTTATAGTTCATACTTTGCAATTTTCAAACACAGAATTTGTATATATTTATATATGAAACACTTCATATTTATCATTATGTACAAATAAGGCATACATCGAGACGCCAGGATCAGAAAAATGCACGTACATATATTGATATTTAATATATATGAAATAATCTCTCATCTAAGAAACACTTCCGAAAGATTATGGAAAGAGCACTAATTAATAATTTACAGAGAGATACATACAAGACGTGTGAATCATACGATTTGAGAAGCACTACAGCACACGAGATTATTAGAGCCCACATTAACTATATAAGAAATGTCTTATATAATATAGCACAATTCATTACACAGAATATACTATAATTTCGCTATGGAGAGCCACAATAATTATTAAGCCCAGAATATGCAAGATGAGAAGAGTTTTCACACGGAGGCTACATAAGGAAACCAAAATACACGTCTCATTTCTCACAGTATATTATTACCAACAATACAGACCACATTTAGTATGAGAGAGGAAGTATAATATTTCAAATTATCCTTATCACACCGATAGATAAAGACACCGAACCATAATAGAGATGATAGAGATACATATAAAGAGAGAATATCAGACCTACTACACTCGAATGAAGCATACATAATAGGACTATCGCATACGCTAAGAATACTGAGCTATTAGGATATATTAGAGAACACACTTGTGACTATAGATAGAGAGAAACAAGAAGTCGTTATCTCATTAGTTTCACGAGATAAATCTAGACAGAGCATGGCGATTACTGGACATCCGACCGCGCCAAGTACCCACGATACCTGAGACAGCAGATCGACGACAGCCCAGGAGAGACGGTAGTGTAGAGGGATAATATCAGAAAGACGTCAGTGAAATACACAAATGATTAGACACGCTCGTACATAGAGAAGAGTGTAAAGATATAGTCATAACACAATACCTAGACAGGCCGGACCGCTGGCGGGCGAATTTACGCTCTGATAGCCTTTTTTCGGGCGAGTGAACCAACGTAAAACACAAATGGCAGGACCTTTATCCTCACTGTGTGGTCTCTCATGATCCTACTTGACGTTTGCTCTCGCGCGCGGGTTGATATCCTTCAGCCAGAATACTCTTCATTCCGTCCGGACTTCTGTCTTGCTTCCAGCACAATCTGACCTACTCTGCGGTTCAAAAACGGCGTCCCTGATTATTACGAAAGTGCGTCGAGCACTATTCCCTTTAAATGCAATCGGTTGCTTTGTCTCTCACTTACGCAACTTTAGGCTATACTTGGTAGTGGGTTAGCTAAATCTGCTCTAGATATTTGATCCATGTTGACCTTGGCTGAACAATTAAACAAATGTGTAAAGGGCCAATGATCAGGGACGCCCAAAAAGAAACGGAAACGCAGCCAATGTTCTGTGGTTCGCGTAGCGCCGCAGCATAAACCCGTATACCACCGTCCACCAGTACACCGTAATAGCCCATGGGCAACCAATCAATTTGCAAGAGATCCGCAGGACGCCTCTCATACTCTCATACATACCGAATTTGGTCTCGTGAGACATAATTATTCTTGCCCAGTCTACAGTTTACCAAGATTTCCCAAAACTATCTGAAAAATCCCAATGGGCTCGTGTTCAGAATTCAGAAATTTGCGACCGGAGCAACTTTTGTGATATTTTTTGTGTCCTTTGCAAGCCCTCAGTTTTTATTTTAAGAAATACAGAAATTAAAATATAATCCCAGCATAAATACATACTCACTCGATACGACTATATGTGAAAACAATGAGCAAAATCAAACGTTTCGAAGTTTTATTTATACCACATGTCCTGTGGGCTGTGCCCCCAGGCGGAATAGTTATTAATTTAGTCAACAAACATTACTTTACAGTTTACAAATATGGAGCGCTTTCTAAATGGGGGGGGGCGAAAGTCAGGGATGCTGCTTCTTGCCAACTTTGTCTGGGTTAGCACCTCGGGTAGGGTTTTTGGAGCAGGCACAGTTGAAGTCGTTATTTCTTAGTTCTTAGAAAGGGGATCATTTCCAATCCAAACATGGTGTCTTTGGTGCCAGGCCTGTACTTGCTGCAGTGGCAGCTTCAGTGTTCCAACTTGCAGGAAGGTGCCCCAATACGATAGTTCCTTCTCCCCTGAACGAAGCGGAACCCCTTCGATGCCGCTCCTCTCGTCCTCCAGCAGGGAACGGTAGTCAGAGGGGGGCTACGGGGACATGCAACCTCCCCCCGCCTTGAACAAAATCCAGAATAATTTACACTTATACAAAATGGAGGTCCTTTTTTTGGGGGACCGACCCGACCCTTATCCCTTCTCCGTCGTCATACAAACATTTGGTAACGGAGTGACCAATATAAATACATATTATACATATAGACATTGGCTCCTCCCCTTTCTGATAGTCCATGGACATGTTTACGTTTTTATTTTCATATATTTGAGGTGTATCAGAATTCGTGTCGTGCCTAAGTCTGGCCTTCAACACTTTCTCATTTTTGAGCAATAGCACCGGTTTATCCTGCCATACATCTACAATCAAAACCATTTCCCAGAAGAGCACAAACAAGATCAATTCACGATTATGGCACCCGACCGTTATAATACCACCGTCCTGATGTCTAGCGATCATCTGCTGTGTACCGCTGGGAAATCGGGACGATGACTGGCTGGCCCTCTGAAATGGACGTGCAGCTGTCGCTACACGTCCGCGACGCTCGGGGCCGTCCGGGGAACGGCTGCCACCATTTGTCGTCTATCAGCGCCGGATCAGTCCGGCATTTGGCACGTAACGACATTTGGCTGATGGCGGCGGACTCGATGGCCCGGTCGACCGGCGGTCCGGCGGCGATCGCGACTGATTGACATGCGACAGCGGAAACCCGGCTGAAGGCTCTGATTGGCTTGTTTGCTTTCGGGATAACAGCTTTTGAGTAAAGTCGTTGGTTCGTGAAATAAATGTCATATTGCATTTAGCTCACGTGCTATTTCATTCCAAGAAGCACGCTTTACGGTTAGAGATTTGTAGCACCCATTCTGCATCGGCTTGTGGTGTGCATTTTTGGTATATTGTACCTACTAGACATGCGTTGTGCATAATTGCACATACGGTGGTTTGATGCATGATAGATATACGAGTAAAATGTGCTGATATTTAGCCGTAGGTACTGGATCGCGTCAACACGAGCCAGTGGGACCGTGCTTTTCCCTGTCTGCCCATCGCGGAGCCGCATGGCACGAGACGCCGCAAATGCCTGAAGGGGTATACTGTACCGCAGCACCGGAGTGCTCTGCGGAACAGCTTGCCGTGACCAACCTGCATTGGCGTCGCAAGTCGGCCGTCGGGTTCGAGCATTTGAGGAGCATTTCCTTTCAGCGAACAGTTGAAGTAGTTTATGGAGTTTATGAGTTCAAGTAGTTTGAGCTGTTGCAAAGGCTCTGCAACTCTTCATGTCCTGCACGTGAACAGTGTGTACGGCTTCTTCTGTTTCCTTTGCTCAATGGTCTCGGGTGCAAAGTGGAGCTTACATCAACCATATCACAACTCCCGCCTGCCGGTCTTACTAGTCGAAGCTACATGAGTGGAGCCGATTTTTCTAGATTCTGCATAATGGAAATCAAGTAAGGTTAAATTATTGCGGAAATTAAATGACCTTTTCTCGAAAACTAACATGAGTTACGTCCAAAATGACACTTCGTTGATATTTCGATTTTATCAATCTTCATCACAAAGAATTCGCTAAAACAGATTACAATTAGCTACATCATTTGCTTTAGTTAAATATCTGTGATGAAGATCTGCGATCAAATGAAGTGTAACTTCGTTATTCATTCATTTCAATATTCGAGGAAAGATCATTCAATTTACATATTAATCTATCTACATGTTCCTCACATAAGCACCAAGAAACTGACTAAGGTTGAGAGAACTAATAGTTTACTGCAGAGCTATGTACGAAAAATATATATTCCTGATTAGACTGGTGTGGTACAGTGCTGAAAATATCAAAAAGGCATAGCGTAAGGAAATATCGACTAAAATATTCAAAGACATATGTGCTGCGAGTTATTGAGAGTCAATGCATAACAGCTGGAGAGTCGGAGCACTACATATGATCTAGGAACAATAAATTAACCGAGAAGTTGTGTTAGATTACCAGCGTAAGCGCCAGAGGTGTCCAAACTGAGTGAAAGGCAGCTACCTAACATCGGACATCGCTACTGTGTTCAGCTTTGTCTGGAACAACAATGCCGGGGATGTGTGGTCGGTGCTAATGAGCTGGTGACATTGTACCTGCCCGGTCAGGGACTTGATACCGTTACAAAATTGCAGCTCCGACGTGCTGTTTCAGGCCTATGCCTCGCGCGAACGTGAATCGCCGACCAGCTATATGAACCACACGCACCAACACACACACACACACACACACACACACACACACACACACACACACCGCATACCGCACACCGCACACTGTACACTGCACACCGCACACCGCACACCGCACACCGCACACCGCACACCACACACTGCACATCGCACACTGCATACTGCACACTGCACACTGCACACTGCACACTGCACACTGCACACTGCACACTGCACACTGCACACCTGCACACCGCACACCGCACACCGCACACCGCACACCGCACACCGCACACTGCACACTGCACACTGCACACTGCACACTGTACACCGCACACTGCACACTCCTTCACTTTGGCATGTACCGTTCGCACGCGTTGCAACTGTTAAAAACAGGACTTTTTGCCGCATCTCGGCCAAGTGCAATGTGTTTCTAAACTCATGTGCATTTATGAACTTCTTCTGCTCGCCGTCACCTGCCTTCAAATCTACTGTGCGGTCCTTCACGACACGGGCTGGAGCCTTTTGAGCTCGTCGACTATTTGCTTTGTTGCCGACTAGACGCGTGGGCTAACATGTTATACTTTGTATGTGTATTGACTGTTATATTGTATTGTATGTATTCATGTATATTTTAACTGGACGTCATAGCTTTTATCTTCTGACTTCACCTCTAACTGGGTTTTGCGCCTGTTGGTGATTCATCAATAAATAATAAATAATAACAAAATAATAAAAATATGAAAATGGAGGACTCCTCAAAATGAAATGGGCCAAATCCGAAAGTTTAACAATCTTAGGGATAGTGTGTAGGGGCCCATTGTAGTACAGGGGGCCTCCTGTCTAGTACTGGGGACCTCCTGTCTAGAACCGGGGGCTTCCTGTTAAGTACCGGAAGCCTCCTGTTTATTACTGTTCTAGTGCCGTCTAGTACCGGGTGCCAAGGGCGGATCCAGCCGGCCGTCTGGGGGGGGGGTGGCAAACCGCTTTGAGCGAACCTTTCCTACCCCCAATTTCGAATTTCTTCCCAGATTTGAGCCACTTTATTTTGCAACCTCAGGGTCTTAAATGTTTTTTCTGAGCTTTTCGACCTTTTAGGATATCGCAAAATGTCAGCTTGCAGTTTTTGTTCTTCCGGCATTGCCTTACACTGAGCAAAACCGTGCCAATTGTCAGCTGTACCTAGGGGTGTCGCCGATATTTGTAGTGGGAGATCGGCTAAAATAACTAAAAAATAATCTCATTTTTATGGTTTTATTCAAGCCTTTGCAGCATTTGTAATGTGGATTTTCATGCTATAGTAGGTAAAATACCACCACGAAGTGGCGCAATTTTTTACGGCTTTGCCTGATAAAACCCAGAAAAATAGGCGATGGGCCTTATAAAGAATAAGAAGCTAAACATGCTATTAATTCAATTCACCGTTACAACGAACCGAACACGATAGCGATGGCTTCGTTGTGACTATGGCCACTGATGTGACGCCGCGAAGGATCGTGAAAATTTTAATTTTAGGTCGTGGATTTCTTTTTACTGGAACTAGACCGTGACCGGAGCCAAGCCTCGGGCAGCAGCCCTTATTCCTGGTTGCACATCTCGGTATGATGAAAAATATTTAATTAAAGGTAGTTTTTCTTTTTCATATACATATTTTTCGGATAGTAAATTACGATGACCGGTGGCAGTCAGCCAGGCGCGCAACCAGGATTTTCGTAAGGGGGCACGACCTCAAGGGGGCCCCACATTGGTGGACCCAATAAGGACCCCGCATATCAGGGGCGGATCCAGGGGGCCATACCCCTAGTTTTCTGAACCATGATTTCCCCCCCCAAGAAAAAATACGAAAACTAAAAAGCTCGGACGTATAAGTAAGTTCTAACATGGGCGGCTATCCCAATGGCTGGCCAAACACCTCCATTGCTAATGTGGGCGACCTGAAAAATAATATAGGATCATGTTGTGGCTATGGCTGTGGCTGCCATGGTCTACAACTGGGATTTTGTTTTCATCAAATCTTATCAAAACCAACCAATGGTTAAAGAGAAGCCTTGACATGTGCCATTACATAACTGGAAGTAAACACATAATATAAATTAAACACAAATTTTCAAACTGCTGGCCAACGGCAGCCATGTGACCTTTGGAATGGCTGTGGCTGGCTATGGCTGTGATGCATGGTTTGGGCGGCTTAGGCGAGGAAAAGTTGCAGCCATGTCGAACTCTAATGTACAGCCCCCCCCCGCAGTTGCTATGGTACACACTACACACTAAGATCCGGTTTCTTTCTCCGCTAGCGTATGTTTGACGGCGAATTAAGAAACGACCGTATATATATATGCATTCAAACAGCATTACTGAGAGCTTCAAATTTATAAATTGACGCATTGCCTCACCTGCTTGTAAAGGGACATTGCCGCCTTAACATTAGATTTGAGTTGAGATAGCCATTTTCCGTGCTTGGCATTGGAATTATGTATGGGGTATAAGTTAAAACAACCACCGAGGTCGAATCACAAATACATTTGAGTTAGGTTTAGACATCTGCAAAATCGGGGTCCCCAGTGTATTTGAACGGGGACCCTAAAACAACAACAACAACAATATTAATTTACATAACGACGATGGTAAGGACATTGTCCAGGTGATGGTGCAAAATATTTGTGCTTAATGATATGCACCACCACCACCTAGTTAACGTACAAGAAAGAAAAGGTGGTTCAGTTACCACGACCAGTGAGGAGGAGGGGGTCAGTTAACAATTCAAAAGAGGGATGGCCCGGTGCAGATTCCGTGGATCAAAACATTTACGAAAGCCTTTGAGGTACTCTCTAGGAATTTTTGGAAAGCAGCGGAGATCAGTGGTGCTGTGTGTTTGTTGTGTTTGGGCCAAAGAAGAAAGTGTGTTGATATTTGTTTTGTGTCCCTGGGGAACCTTGAAAGTCAATGCATAGGTGTGCAGAAATTTGTATTGAAAGGTTGATTCTCGCTGTGGTGAATAGTGGAAGTAAAGAAGGAAGTGAGTTGTGTTTTCTTGGTTGTGACCGCAGGCACATTCAGGGGTTGTGACTTTCTGTAGTGAGTATTGGTGAGCGTTTAATTTTGACGTCTCCAGTCTGATCTGCGTGTGAAGTGTGTTGCCTAGCTTGGTTCCTAATGTGATGTAGTGCGATGGTGGTGGTATGCTATGTAGTGATTTAACATTTTTTAAACTGTTTACGGCTTTGGCATGTCTGGATACAATGAGGCAGGGTGTTTCAATTTCGGGACGTGTTGGGGATGAATGATCTCTGGTAGCTGGATGTCCGGGAGTGGGGGACTGTCAGTTGGTCTGCATTTCTGAGAACTCGTCCTTTGTCCTGTCGTCTTGCCTCGGGGATCATATGTCTAATGTAGTACGGTATGTGAGTTGAGTAGTATTTAAGCTTCCTATATAGCAGGAGTCTATTAATTTTACGCCTCGTCTTCAGACTGTCCCATCCCAGTTCAAGCCTCAACTTATTTGTTGATGTCCGCGGTAATGTGTTAG
>VOPJ01016274.1:0-15121 GCA_014673585.1 Semibalanus balanoides | reverse complement strand
TATGATTAAGGACACTTCAACAATAGACTTTGGCAATTATATGACAGCAATAAATCGTGGTAAGTAATAGGGCAGTAATAATTTTAAAATAATGTCTGATCCTAGGTCTGATCCAATATGATAATGTTGACCGCAAAGTGCTCAATAAGTTCAAATTAGCAGCAACACACAGGTGCCTAATATTATTTCTCGCTAATATTATGAAAGTCAACATGCTAGGGTAGTGGTTGCGAATTTTGTGAAAATAATTATCTGCCATATCTGAATAGGCCCCAATGGGCATGGGTATCAATATTATGAATTTGAATGGGTCTGGTCTGGGTCTGGGCTTGGTGTTCATGGGTTTCGGCTGGGTTGGGCTTGGGGTTTGGGCACCAATGATAGTCTCTGCTGCCAATTCCGTTCTCCGGGGTGTCGGTTGGTCCTGGGCAGGTGCAGGCCGGACGCGAGCTGCGACCGGAGTGCGGAGGGAGGGGATCCGTCTGCTGCCGCGGTGGAGCGAGGTCGTTGCTGCTGTCGCGTGCTGTCGTCCTGCTCGCTTCTGTCTTTTTTGTCGTGCTGTCGTGCTGCCGTCGTGCTGTCGTGCTGATTTTCTGTCGTGCTTCCGCCCCGGCCCCCGCTCGCCGTGGCCGGCGCGTGTTGCCGCTTCTCTCGCCGGTGCCTATGTGTTGTAGCTGGCCGCGGGTGCGACGACGAGTTCATTTGTGTAAAAGTGTGTTTTTTTCTGATGTAAGTTGAAGTGGTTAGCGTGGGTTAGCGTCGGGTTGCTAACATCGTCACTTCTCACTTATGTGTGTGATGTGTTTTGGAGTGCTCCCGATTTATGGATGTTTGTTTTTGTGCCAAAAAAAAACTTGTAAAAAACGTCCCTCCCAGTTTGCCTCGTGACACGGTATACACGCCACGCCGTCTGTAGTGTTTTTTGTGTGATATATGGTCATTGGTCGCGTACGCACTCTCACCTATTCGATTTCACGTTCGAGTTCTCACAAGATTAATCACACGAAAGATATCCTGTTGCCCTTGCATGCTTCCTTTAACGTCATTTTAGGGACTTCCCTTCCAAGTTCCACTAATAGCGACACCATTATCACAGGAAACAGGAGGCACATTCAACATTGTTCATAATTGTTAGCCCACACTAATCAGTCTCATCTTAAAGCACACATTCACTTGGATTTGTCCCTTCGTATGTCCACTCTATCTTCGAAACCGTTGCAACACCATCGTTTCCACGTGTGCCTTCCAGAGTCACATCTCGAGAAGAGGCCGGCATTTAATAAATGCATGGCGAGTGCAAGTGGCGGTGCAGACCGAACCAGTCTAGATATCTATCGACCGGTTTGGCCGGCAGGAGAGAGAGCCGCCCCAGCTGCTCCGTGGCTTTCGGCTAACCATAAATTACCAAGCCTGAATCTCTGCAGGCCCATCGGTCAGACCAACACGTTTTGTTTCACATAGTTAGCCCCAATCTTCAGGCACGCGAGGCAGGACCGCGGAGGAATTGTTACCTACCAGTAACCACACAATTCTGCGTCACGTCTGTTCGCGTCAGGGGCGGAGCTTCTTCAGAAAAGTTGGGGCTGAGCTGGACAAAATCGCTTGAAGTACCATCAAAATCCACAAAATTCCGATTTTTCCCTGGATTTGACACACTTTATCGTCAAAGTTAGGGGGACATTCAGTCCCCCCCAATCTGAAATAGTGATCTTACAAACACGAGTTCGTCGATGTGTCACTTTTTTTTTTTGAGGGGAGGGGGGCAATTAATTTTCACAATTTTAACACACATTTTAACATTTACCATGGCGTTGCATGGTCAGAATCTAATCAGAATTTATAAATTTAGCATTGGGGCCCCCAATCATTTTCAGAAATTGACGCCCCTGATCGTACACCCCTGCATGGTTCGCGTCATGTTAACCAACGCTCGGTGCCACGCGGCCAGGCTGGTCAAGGGCATGTCTTGGTCAGTTGCCACATGACCCCACATGTTGATCAGATGCGCTCCGGGTCAACTTCTCAGTCTGCAAACATTGAACCCTTCGCAAGTGCTCTGTGAGCTTGTCACCATATCCCATTATTTTGTATGCTCATACAATTTATATCATCAACCTTATCTCATCGTTGTCATCACACCTCATTCCATTTAGCTTTAGATTATCAAACACCATCATCTCCATGGATGGATCCAGAAGGGGGGGGGGGGGCACGGAGCCATGCCCCCAAACCTTTAAAAATCGGCGCAAATTGGACACATTTCCTGAGATAATCGGAAAACTAAGCAACTTTTTCAAAGGAAAGCTAGTTTTAAATCAGTTACTGATACATAAGAAAGCGAAATCCGATGGGTTTTCATAATTGTGCGAGACTTTTTGGGATTTGCCCCCCAAGCTGAGAAAACAACCCGTTATGGATCCTCCTATGGTCATTCTTAATGTTGCCCTTGATATCTCTAACTCTGTTCTTACTCATTTCATCCCATCTATATTTAGATCCTATAAATCAAAACACTGAAATGCAGTAATTATACACACACACACACACTGGTGATTGTAGTGCTGGTCGTGCTATCCGTTTTCACGAGTAATTATTGCGCTAAAAAGATTCTTAAATGTTCTGAAAAGTTTTGAGAATATTTGGTATCAAAGTTTTAGTATTTTATACATTCCAAGAAATAAGTTACTGATTAAGACGATAGGTAGGTATCCAGTAAAACGTCTTTTTCGGCGATTAACGAGCGGGCGCGCTTCGTTTTTTTTTTTTTTTAATAATTTTCATGAGCTTCTTTCTCGAATCCGCCAAAAAGGAGTGCACGTCCTGAGCACTTTATCGTTACCGAGCGGGTGGAAAGCGCCCGTGAGGTTCCTTGTCAACTTGCTAGACAAATTTACACTCGACCCGGCTCGAGACGGCCCGACATGGCCATACAGACGCTCTTCGGAAGGCAATAACTTTGCAACCACTGATCTGATTGAGATTGGGCTTGCACGATTGGATAGCTAAATCGAATAAATTTTGTTTTAAGCAAAAATATACTCATACAAAGTTAAAGCTGACTTTTGTGTACCTACTTACAAAGTTATAATTCATAGTTTTCGTTGGCATAACTTGCACTGGCGAAGCCTTACATAGTCAACGAAAATTGATCTAAGCATTTATTTACACGATAAAGCATGCAGTGCTCAGCTCAGGACGTGCATTCTCTTTTGGCGGATTCGATAAAGGAGATACTTCAAAGTTTAATACAGAGCGCACCCACTTGGTCATCACCCAAAAAAGCGTTTTACTCATATAAATCAATGCTTAGATCAAAATTTGCTTACTATGGAAGGCTTCGCCGGCGCAAGTTATTTGCACGAAACGTAAGGAACTTGAACTTGTACACAAGTTATATTTACCATCTTTCGTGCATATTTGTGCCTCAAGTAGACCTGAACCTTCGATGTAAGCTATCCAATTTGAAAATCACCTAATCTCAATCGGTGCAGGCACGTAATGCAAAGTTAATTAGAACTTTCCCGAAACAAAGCGATGTACCGCCTCGTTTTCGGGCCGCAACGTCGGGCCGGCCTGACCGGTTCACAAATTATACATTCATAGTAGTGTCGACGAGGAGCCCTCCTACATGACGGGTTCTCCGTCTCAGAGTTAACTATAACACCTATTCCAACTATACCAATAAACCGAGTATTAAAATCATTCATCTGTATTGACTACAAAGTAACACAGTTTAACTGACACTACGACAATTTCCGTCTTAGAAGGAATGAGAATAAGCGCCTAGAGTCCATTCGTTCAGTCATACCGTCATACTACATCCGTCATCCGTCATACGTCATACTACTACATCCGAGAGGTACAGCGTCATGAACCACTGGTTGTCGCCTTGATTGTTTACGGAGACGTGTTGCCGCGGGGTGTTGGCGTGCTCCGATCCAACACGATACCACCATCGCGGTGTTTAATATTGTGGAGGTGAACCTGAACACGCTGCGTGCTCGTTGCGAGATGTCCATGCAAAGAGGTTCATATTTGTATCTTAAGCGTTCAGACTCGCCTCAGCATCTTGCCTGCAATATATTTCGAAACGTTTGAACAAGTTCAGTCGTTGGCAGATCATAACTTGCGTTAAGTCACATCATAACAATATTTTTTCATTTCAATCCCAAACATTATTCCACTTGATGATAAGATAAATAGCTATCGCACCGTCTTAACTGGAGAGCGCTGTACGAACATCGGGTTCTACAGCCGAGAAAAAGTCAAGTACGCATGTATAAAATTACCGAAGCAGGGCAAGACATAGGGTGAATCCAAGGACAAATATCTCACAGCGGTCGTTTCATATCCTCTAAAACACCGAAATAAAAAAAGAGGATTCACAACACTCGAAAGATTACAAAATAATAATTTGATGGTTTTGCGCCCGTTGAAATCTAGGTGTACTTTGATCTTATTAAATGCCGATGGGCCCGACAGTGATCGAACTTTTCTTCTAATGTGGTGAATATTGTGGCCAGAAAGAGTCAGAAATTTGGTGGAAATTTCTAGCCAGAAGTCGCATTGAAATTGGTGTAGTATGAATGAGCATCGTCAAATACCTTTCAAAAATGTCATACGTAAATCATAATAATCCCATACATAAGATAATAATGTTAATAATGTTTCGCAATAAAAGTTTCGTTTTTTGCACACAATAAAATCCTTTTCTGTGAAATTTACGTGCTATTGCCTCAAATGACTAACATTCCGGATTACAGGAGCATCATTGAAACTTTGAATGTAATGAAAACGCGACATGTCCCCCTGCACAATCGCGCGGGCGCGCAAAATTAATGTCTTCGGTTCTCAGCATTCTCCGCTCGGGCTTGCGCAATTGCGGTACCATGATGATGATTATCGCAGAAGGTACGTGGTAGCGCGGCGCCACAACTAAGAGGCGTGCTCGAGGTGCAAATTGCTGTTCTGCACCCGGTTTTAATTTGCCGGAGCCCCCTTATGACCTGGCTCAGCCTCACAGCCTGGCGGCTCGGTACATTGTATGTATAGTGAAATTACCAATGAAAAAAGCGGATCCGAAGCCCCCTCAGATAGTACAGACTTCCTAGTCTGTAGCGCAGCCCTTGATGAAGGAACCATTTCGAGGGCCCTTCTCAAGCTGGAATCGGGCCCTCTCTTGCTTGGAAAAAGGCCCTCTCAGACGCTGGAATGGACCCTCTCCCGCATGGAATGGGCCCTCTCATCAGGCCTGAAATGGGCCCTCTCGGGCCTGAAATTTGGGCTTTTGAAATTCAATTATTGAGATGTCGCAATTGGTCGGATATTTAAAGGGACTGCCACCCTCTCTGTGACGCCCCCTGACCGGATGCGCCTGTCTCGAAAAATGCTGGCTACTCCCCTGGCCACAACATATCGTTAATTGGCGCCCATGCGGGTACCAGTCATACCATCGCCAGTCGAGGTATTCTGCATATCGATTAGTCGGTATGTCACGGCGGAGAGCGAATATCTCAACCAAGATGTTCCCGACAAGTGCCCCATCTTTGATGTCCATCAAGACAGCCCAGGTTCAGCCCAGATTCAGCACAGTTTCAGCCCAGGTTCAGCCCAGGTTCAGCCCAGATTCAGCACAGTTTCAGCCCAGGTTCAGCCAAGGTTCGGGTCACCTCCGATCGAGCTGACATTTGCACAGCATATCTGACAGGGCTCCAGTAGTCCACATCTAGCAGCATTCGGTGTCACCCTCAGGCTCAGCAGTTTGACCTCTACAAGTTAAGCAAGGTCACGAAGCCAAATTTTGCACAGCACATTGTGGCCTACCCAGAAAAGCCACGTGGACGAAAACAACGCTAAAATACTCGCACACATCCGGTCGTACGTTTCTCGCATCGACCTTACCTCTGAAGGTCACAATTTAACCTAAGGTCATTTGGGGGCTCAGCCACCGATACCCTTACATAGCGCATAACTGGTGTACAGAAATAATTTCGCAAAATAAAAAGCATGTAAATATATGACCTAGGTGATGCACTAACATTCACCGAAAACACCTACTTGATAGCTATCACAGTTTGACCTTGACAATGCAAAATATAAAAAAACGACACTACTAGAGGTGCCGCCCAGGTTCAATCCAGGTTCGGGTCACCTCCGATCGAGCTGAAACTTGCACAGCATGTCCACCAGTGCTTCAGTAGTCTACATCTAGCAGGATTTGGTGTCATTCCCAGTAGTTTGACTTCCAGAGGTCAAGCAAAATCACGAAGTCAAATTTTGCACAGCACATTGTGGCCTACCCAGAAGAGCCACGGGGGATTAATTCAATGCTAAGATACTAGCACATACTACTCGGTATAACGTTTCCTACATCGATCTGACTTCTCAATGTCACCATTTGATCTGAGGTCATTTGGGGGCTGAGCCGCCGGTACCAGTGGCGGCTCGTGGTCATCCAAGTACCTGAGGCCCAAGCCCCAAGTTCAGAAGTTGCAGCGGGTAGGAGAGGGGTGTCATTGTCTGAAAATGATTAGGGGGGCCAATGCTAACTTTAAAGATTATAATTTGACTTTTACCATGCAACACCATAGGTCTAATGTTAAAATTTAAAATTATTGGGGGTGCCCCCCCCCCAAGTATAAAATCGACACCGGTGGGAAGGACTGCAGCTGTCCGAAATCACGCCTGGCGCCACCGTGTGTTTTTTTTTTTTTGTCATCTGGTTCGGCCTTGTGCCATGTATCGGGAGATATATGCCGGGGAGGGGGCGAGGAAGGGCCTTGGGTTGGACCCCCATGGGACCCCTCCACTCGGAGCCAGGGGATTTGATCCGGGAGGCTATCCTCGGAACCGGCGCCACCGCCTGGGCTGGCGACTCACGGGCAGCATGCGAATCTGAGCCATTCGAGCAGATGTATTACGCATGCGCAAGCGCCTAGAGGCCGCTCGTCGGTGGCCTCACGAGCCGAGACACAGAGGAGAGCTGCAAATTTAATGAAGCATCACGTACTCGTAACGAACTATAACGCAAACTTTAAATCATATTTTACGTAATATTTAAGAATGTGTTACAATCCTATAGTGAGGTCTATCTAAACCAGCCCCACCGGTAAACAGTTGCAGCACTCGGGGCGTTGGGCGGCTCAAAAACTACTAGACCATAGGTTCCCATGTTTAAAGCGACGATTTTCAGACGAGTCTGGCCGGCTACCTATGGAGCATATTTCAATTCCGACTTCGCAACATATAGCTATGAGTCTTGGCTACAACGGTTTCTATTTATCATTTTTCGATATTCTGGGCATAAGGAGGTGAAATCGGCTTGGGGGTTAAGAAATATCGTGAGCGCCCAATGCCGACTGTGCGTAGCATTAGAAGTGGCGACTCAGCGTCATCTATAATGCTAGTAGAGGCGCCTAGGTTGTTTTTGATTTACCGCTTCCATATGCTACCAAAGTACTGAAATCATCCTATTTCGACTATGCTTCAGTAGATTTGCTGAGTGAATCAAAAATTTAAGATTTAGTCTATGGAAATGCAAATTAATGATTACAATACAATACTGTTAATTATATCACAAAACAAAAAAATTTTTTTCTTCTTCAAAAACAAATGTATGTTGCCTAATTCATTTGGGGCTACATTCCTTACCGCTCTTACCCGGTGTCTAGTTACCCTATCACAAGGCGGAACTTTATAAAATCACTCGGGGGGGGGGGGGCTCTAATGCTTTAATTTATAGATTTGCAACTCAGTTCCTTCCATGCAAACGCCATAGGCCTAATGTTAGATTTTAAATAATTGGGGGGTGCTCGGGCACTCCCCAGGAGATATAAAGTTCCACCCCTGACCCTGATCTAAACAACACCGCAGTCGATGGCAAACATCGCCATAGCCCATACGGTTGCAGGGAATTGAAAAGTCGCCTCTCTCGGCCACGGCCCGCCCGCCGCGCCGCCTGCCCGGCGCCGATGGCACGATTGTAAAGTATCTTAATTTAAATGATATATTATAGCTTTCGAGCAAATATGTGGACAGATCGATACATTAACATGACCCCTAGTTCATGAACTTTGATTTCCGTCGCTACGACTCCTAGAATCCGAATGATATCGCCTTGAGACCCAAAACATCCCGGCCTCAGTTGATTGTCATTACCCAGCACGGCGCGGCATTGTCGGCTGAGATACGTTCGCCCACTGGTGCCTCAGTAGCTGGGTTGAACGGGCGGAGGCGGTGAGGCGGCAGACCGGCCGGGCCTCAGCCGGCTGGTAGTCAAGATTACTTTACTATATCTCGTAGTGGTCACGGAAGTATTGTTAACTTACGAACCGGTGGCTGGCGGGTGGATGGAAGACTACTGTCGAGCCGGATAATTCTGGTGTTATGTCAAAATGAAATGCACTGAGATGTGCACAATGGGAATCACTCACGCACATTATTGCCTATGGCAACCAATGCATATTTCAAAGCACATTCTTCCTAAATAATAGGTGAGGCCCGGCCTCAGTGCTCCTATGACGAGCCCCCACTGTTCGGGTACCATTGCACAGCGCAAAAGTCCACAGATTTACGCGGTTCAAGGGAGCATAACTGATGTACAAAATATTTTCACAAATCAAAAGCTTGTCGAAATGTGACCCTGGTGATTCACTGACATTTCGCTAAAACGCCTACTTGATAGTTTTCACGGTTCGCCCTTGGCAATGAAAAAGCGCAAGCCATGGCCCAGCAGCCATGGGCCAGCTCCGAGGCGTTTTGGCCTTTGGATGAGCATTGAGCATTGTGGCGACGGGATGCTAAATGGATGCTAAATGGCGAAGCTCCCGGAGCGTGTTGGCCACAAAACATGTTCAAACACAATATCTTCTGACTGATCAATACGAGCGGACGTCACTCTCCAATTATGTGTGTTTTAAGTCGCAGCCTATTTGAGTACCACCAAGTGACTTTAACGAAATCGATACTACGTTTTGGCGAACCCGAGATCCTGACGACAGTATGTTTGAAACGCGTAGAGCACGGCCAGGGAACTCGGCAGCATCGGGCAACACGTTTGCCAAGAATTAGAAGTCGAAGCACGGTGGAAACGCAGAGCTTGTTCTATGGTGGTGCAAAACTGCACATACTAATTGCCCTTAAGCTATGCAGACACCATGGCGGATGTCCACGCTCAAGCCGATTGGAGGCTGACTATGCTCGGATCAAACTAAGATGATCGAAATCGTAGGTCAAAATAGAAAACTCGCAGACTAGATATGAATGAGTCGAATGTACGTGTGTCATTGTTTATAAATTTTTGCAAGTAACTATCTAAGTATTTTTCGTAGTAACCACTGCAGTTTTTTGACCCTCCTAAACTATAAATTCACCAAACTAGTGTTGATAAAGTAGGACAAAAACAAAACAAAAGCAGGGCGACATATTGGCGTCACTGAAATTTCGCACCGTCGCGTTGCGGCCCTCGAAACGGAAAGCGCGCCCGGCCCCCTGGGAATTCTAGTCTACGTCGCTATCGTGAACATACTTTGAGGGGAAGATTATCTCTGGTATTCTCTTCAACCAAAAAAGGGGCAGTGGCCGTCACTCGACTATGGGGAGGGTGAGGCGTGGCTGCGCAAAGCAGGTTGGCTACCTTGCCTACCCCCTCGAACTTTCCTCCGCATTTCTGGGAGAGTCCCTCTCGAGACGATGTTCAACGAATACCAGAGTGGAGAATATTGATGTAATGGGTCGGGTGGAAATAGGATAGTGGAGTAGGTTAACCAGTGACCACGTCAAGAGGTTTACCCCCGACACTAAATATCAAATTTTTACCCGTGTGATTCCAACGAATCATTTGCAAATTGTTTAGTATCTGTGGTCCCGATCCCAGTGAATCATGGATATTTATAAACTAAAACTATGATCTCAGTAGATCTGGGATTAAGCTTCTTTACTGGACCTGTTTCTGGGATCGGCACGGATGTCTGGTATAGGGACGTAGCCAGGGGGGGGGGGCACGGGAGGGCATGGTCATCCTGAGCAAAACAAATGCAATTATCTGATGACCCGACCACCAGCACGGTCAACAACATAGACATTAGGCTGAGGAGCGAAATTTGATGCTACCAACCAATGACCTACCCCCTGATAAAAACCATGTTGACCCACAACGTAATATGGCGACGCCACTAGTCTTAAAGTGATTGTGCCACTTCGCGGGCCAATGCAGAGGTTTTGGTGCGTATCGGTAGACTAAGTGTCCGATTTCACCTGCATAATCTGGTTCATGATACTCAACCCATTAGCTAACAAATACATTTGCACCTTAAATGATTGGCAACCATTCGTAAAATTGGAGTCGCCTCCTCACTATTTTGAATAATTTCTTTGTGGACTATATTTTTGAATATTGCAAACCCAACATCGCCAATCCGTCAAATTACTTTTAAAATTAAAATGCGTATGCAGTTAATTATATTGTCAACAATGCCTTTCTTTTCATAATAAAACAGCAGGAATGGCTATATGGCTCAACTTTGGCCGTAAAACTAAGGTGACACGTTATACCATATAACACAGATAGACTTTCCAAGCTCAAGTCTCGGTGAATTCGTACGCATTGAGTGCGCTACTTGGACACGTAACAGTTGCGCCAAAACAGGATGAGAGCAACCATCTTGAATTTAGTGCTTAGCACAGCTTGAACCAGTGTTTTGGAATCAGAAATATATAAATAAATGTTGTCCCGATACATTGCTTTAGGGCAAGTTTGAGCAAGAGCATACATGGTTGTTAGTTCCCACCATTCATTTAAGCATTTTTTTAAGAAATCCTCCGGAGGCGGCATTATCCCTTTAAGACTGACGCGGCTGTTGTACGTGTATGTATATTACCAATTCATCGCTCACCAAAAGCCCACCCCTACCCCATTTCCAGACCGGCGTCGAGGCCATGCCACCGGGCGAGGAGCTGACCATGGAGCCCCACCAAGGTGAGCTTCACCAGATCGCTCGGGCGTGCTGCTGACTTGGCGTCGGGGCCTGCTGCTGCTGCTGCTGTTCGCCGTCTGCCTGCTGGCCACCGGCCTCCTGGTCCACCACCTCGGCCGGCCAGCGAGCGGCGCCCCCTCCGCCAGCGGAGCGGCCTCTGTCGTCCCTGATGACGCCGTCGCCTCCAGCGAGCCTCTTCGCGACATCCGCCTGCCACGCCACCTGGCGCCAGAAGCCTACAGCCTGCGCATGCTGCCACTCTTCGAGGAGGGCAACTTCAGCTTCAGCGGTGAAGTGACGGTCACGCTGCGGGCTGGCGCTGCCGGCGGGAACGTCACACTGCACGTCAGCGAGCTGCTCGTCTACAACGACTCGGTGACGGTGACGGACGTGACGGTGGACAGGCCGGTGCCGATCGCCGGACTCCTGCACGACACGGAGCGGGAGTTCCTCGTGGTGCAGCTGGCGGAGCAGGTGGTGCCCGGCCACAGGTACAACGTGACGGTGAAGTTCGCCGGCATCCTGAACGACAAGCTGGCCGGCTTCTACCGCAGCAGCTATCACACGCCGCAGGGAGAAAAACGGTGCGTAAAGCAAATGCACGATGCAGGGAGACAAACGGTGCCTAAAAGTGCAAATTTCGAGCATCATATTTATAAGTGATATGTTTATTTGTTACACTTGATCCCTGACTATGCACATTTTATACACTCGAATGTAAAATACAAAGTAACAGAAAGGTGGAGGACAAAATACAGTGCATCTGTGCATCTGTGAGCGGTAATCTTCCCAAAGTATTTGAAAGAAACCTGCCTGACTAAATTATCATACTTTTTGGACATGGTTCAAACGTTGAAGACAGTGAAAAGGTTGTGCGGCTGCCTGCCATGGTCGTGAATTTTCCTCCGATGTTGCCCAAGACATCACGTGGAGTATACATATATCACGTGGTCCAGTATATTATGACGCTATTTCAGTTGTAGGACGGCGAAAGCCGGCTAACCGACTGTTTCCGTCATTATCTGATTTTAGGTGGATGGCAGTGACGCAGTTTTCTCCGAACGATGCCAGGAAAGCGTTTCCCTGTCTGGATGAGCCGGCTCTGAAGGCGACGTTCGAGATAACTCTGGGACGCGACAAACGGATGGACGTCCATCTCAAACATGCCGCTCAGGATGACTGAACCCAAGTGAGATGGGATCACATTCTAGGGCAAAAGCGCATCATTGCGTAATTGAAGCTTAACGAGTAATTTAAGCCGTGTGATGCTTTACTGCTTTGCTCATTTTTTCATTTACCTTAAGTGGAGCATTCCACTAGAAACTGACCCTCATGTCACCAATTTGTACTAGCGATGTCGTTTTCCAAAAACTCCTCACCAATACCAATCCAATACCGAGCAGGAGGCATTTTGGTTGTCCAAATACCGACCGATTTTGGTTGAAGCCAAAAGTGCCCAAAATTTGACCGATTTTGAAATTGTAGTTGCCAGTGGAGGTGTATGCAATATGTATATTGTATAATGCATACAATACTTATTTTTAAGGACCTCACTCTTGTGAGCAATATCTTCTGTCGTGATGTAATAATAATGCGTTTTATTTAGTATTTATATTAGTTGATTGAATTTCGAGCAAATTAAGCATCAATTTGCTGGATAGAAATTTAATGCGTAAAATGTGACGAAAAAGTGAATTATTTAATTGAGATTAGGCTGATCAAAAAGCATCAACAAATTTATTAGCCTGACCAACCGATTACCAAATCGGTCACACCATTTTTTTCGGTTACCAAAATTTTGGTAACCGACTGAAACCACTAATTTGTACCAAAACTGGTATATGGGGTTATCTGGGGAGCTGAAACGAGCTGTGTGAGTCTTACGACGATCCAAGCAGTGGTTCAGGAGATATTGCCTCAGACATTTTTGCAAGGTCACGGTGCATGTCAATCTTTGTCCGCCATTATTGCTAGAAATTTATGGCGCAATCTACATTTGTCATATAACGTTAGAATGGTTATGTCCTATACATACAAGATGGCAATGTTGCATTTTAAATTTTCCATTTGTTTATATTTTGTCATTTTTGAAATTTGCAAACTTTTTGTTGACTCCTAATGCATCAAAATTATATCTTTTGACCATCAAAATGTAATAAGAGATCAATTATCTTTAAACTAAAGCAATGAAATTGATATAGTTCTTTCTATAAATTTGTCAAGTTTTGACATTCTATGCGCTATTTTTTATGCAAAGCTGTTTTTATTTTTATGAATACGTTATTTTTATGATTTTTTATGAATAAGGTATTTCATTTTTTTTTTTAATTAAACAAAATAGAGGGGTATGATAGACGCCGTGGTACTGTCCTCATCGAGACACGTTAACCGCGCGGCGTAGGGGGGATAAATATTACCCCCTCCCGGATTTCCAATAACTTTTGGAAAACGGTAAACATATAACGACGTCAAAAGTTTCAAAGTAACTTATGCGAGCAGTCAAATTAAATCTCCTAAAAAAAATCATCTAAATGAATCAGAACTTTGGGAGATAATGACGTTTTGATGGACCGTCATGTCATGCCTTTTTGGGTTGAATAACGATTAAAATGTTTGATGCATCATAGAAAATATAACTTAAATGCAAATTGCAAACGGCAAATACTGAAAAGGGGAGGAAATTTTTTCTACAAAAGGCAATCTAGAATTTCAATTTTGTTTTTGTTTTTGACCCCTCAAAATAAAAATAAAAATGTCGGAAATTTCCCCAAAAAATTGATTTTTTCAATGTATTAAAAATAAATCAGAATATATATGAGAGAACTAAGAGTAATAAATAAACCTAAACCAAATTTCAAAGTAATATCTTTATCTTTCAGTAACTGATTGTTCCGCAAGCATAAGTAGCAAATGGCTTATTTGTCAAAATAACCTCTTTTATTTTTTGACATGATACAGATATATAAATGCCATTGTTGTATTTATGAGACAAAACTGACCTAGGAACATGCATTGTTTATTCATATTAGTCAGTTTCAAGTTTTGACCTTAGATGACCTGATAATGACTTTTTATGGGGTCAAGTTGTAAAAATGGCTGCTGTTATCGATTTTCATGTGTAAAATAACCCATAAAACATGTCTCACAAGACTTTCGTTGACCTCTTGGTGACAGTGACATTTTGTGACCTGATCTTGACCTTGACCTTTGCGTACACATTCACTTTTACTTAATGCAAGAGATGTATTACACCTTTGAAAGCTTTATGTGCATTGACAGTCTTAATTAAATTATTTGAATCGAAAATATGAGCCATTAACTCATTTAACTCGATGTTTCCATATGACCTGACCGTGACCTGACATTTTACCTAACTTGAAATATTTCGGGTATGCATTCGATTCTTTTTATTGAGAGCTTTCGTTCGCCACTTTGTGCGTCTCGCTGCGGTTATTGGTTCGGACGATACGAGGGGGGTAAAATTTACCCCCCTCTACGCCGCGCGTTCGGCTGGAGACCCCAACGCGGCGCGGGTTAAATGACATGCAAAGCGACCTCTGTTTATCATTTACTGACCCTGATCTCAATTTTTGACAGTCTTCATTGTCGGGAATGTATGATTCAGTATATAACTGCTATACATCATTATAATAGTAATGAAATACCGCCCCTGTACACTGAAAGACGCTCGAGACTCTGTAGAGTGCTATGGAGACCGTACAGCGCTAATCCTGTCTCTGCAGAGAGCCACCACTTTTGGAGGACCGCCTTTTCACAACATGAAAAGGTCTCAGTTCTCAGTAAGAAGACATTATCTTCGCTGAGAAGTATATCAGTGTAGCGCTATCATTCTCAATGACCTATATTTTGAGACCAGTGCAGATCGCGAGGCATTCTCCACAATGCACATAAATGTCTCAGGTTCTCATTAAGAAGACATTTTATCTTCGCTGAGAATGTATCAGTGTTGTGTAACATTCTCAATGAACTTATTATGAGACCATGTAGATCGCGAGCATTCTCCACCGAGATAATTTAGTTCACATAAATGGTCTCCGGTTCTCATTATTAGGACACTTATCTTCGCTGAGAATGTATCAGTGTTCGTAACATTCTCAAAGAACTTCTTTACTTTTGGTTTAGGGAGT
>VOPJ01016272.1:0-12593 GCA_014673585.1 Semibalanus balanoides | reverse complement strand
ACAAGAACGTTAACTTAAAGAAAGACATAACCAACACTGGTGCACGTGACTGGTAAAGGTCACGTGACCCAGGATTGAAACAGCCCCGGCAGAGGTCACGTGACCCTGTTGTGTTATGCCGTGCGCCCGGTGGGTCGGTGCCGCGGTGCGCTCCTGGCCGGTAGGCAGGCCCGCCGTGCACGTGCCTGACCCGGGCGGTGACCTCTCACCGCCGCGGGCCATGACCGCGCCCACCGAGGACGAATTCCTGCTCTCGCCGAGAGAGCGATTTTTTTTCTTCTAACCGCCACCCAAGAGCAGGTGACCAGGAGTGACTCCCCTATCCCAGCGACTCAAAACACCATACGTTACCACCAGAGAACATAAAAGAGAAAGTCGTGGCCTCCAGCTAAGAAATGGAAAGAAACTTAAATAAGCATATAGGAGAGAAGAATGCCCATTGTAGTATGTAAATTATATAAGAGAATGGCAATAGTAGTCATCGCTGAAGACAGACAAGTGACAGACCCCCTAAAGGAATCCCATTAACTTCATGCATCTCACTCATTCATACACACATGGTTAGTTAAAAGAACTTCGCGACATTCCGGGGACTATTCCTGGTCATTTTCATGCATGTGTATGCTGGATTTCCAGGGAGCCAATCCAGTTAGGCTGTGTTCTGACCCGTCAATTCCCACAGGGATTACGGGGAATCGGCAAAAAGCGCTCTCTACCGATTCCCGTAGCAAATAATTAAATGGAGTGTGCCTACTCACATTGGTCATATGGGAGTTGTTGACACTGGTCTGTATAACATATTTTTCTGAATTTAACCATGCACTTAATTTCTCCAGATTCACTATAATAGCTGAGATATTACAAATTCGCCAAGATAATACTGGCAGAACAAAATTATCAATATTTGCCAGAGAGCTTTCGCTACTAGAAGCATTGCCCTTAAATTACAACACGCTAGCATATATTGTTAGCGTTGACCAATAGAAAACAACTCGTGAACACTGATAGCAGCTGCCGAACAGAGCCCCGATAACTATTTTACATTGTTCGTATGGGTTTGTTTATTGTCTTTGGTGCACCATTATAGGTAACATCTTCGTTACTCTGTTTATAGTGGCGATCGTTTATAAGTTTTTAAACAAAACAAATGCTAAACAGAATATAAGTAAAAATTCAACTAAAGGGGCTACAGACGTAAATTTTATCGTAACCAATGAACAAACCAACAGCTTCTTACCGTAATACAAATATATTTGACTTTCCAAAAGAGTAGGCACACTCCCTTTAATAGGGATACCAATGTATGAGTACATTGCCGAACTGCAGTAGAGTAAAACGCCCGCCGGGGATTCCATGGATTCCCGCCGGGGATGTGACGGTCAGAACACAGCCACAGTCGCCCCCTCGGACACTTTCTGCTGTTGTTCTCCCTGGTCAGAACACAGCCACAGTCGGCCCCCTTCGGACACTTTGCTGCTGTTGTTTTCTCCCTGGCTCAGAACACAGCCCACATTTCCGCCCCCTCGCCCGCACTTTCTGCCTGTTGCCTTTCGCGTGGTAGAACACAGCCACAGTCGCCCCTCGGACTACTTTCTGCTGTTGTTCTCCTGACTGCGTCAGAACACAGCCACAGTCGCCCCCTCGGACACTTTCTGCCTGTTGTTCTCCCTGCCCGTTTGCCCTGGGTGGTAGTTATCACAGTACCGATCCACGATCTGTGGGGTTTTCCACGCACATCTCCATATAAAAAAGGTCAGATTTGAAGATCTGGACCAACCACAAACAAAGGAGAAGGGGACAGCGTACTGATAATTGGTAAATGATTGGTGAAGCGGAGGACACCCGGAGATCACATCTCCAAACGGGAAAACCCAGACCGAAATAGTATCCAGAAGAATTCCCTTTTGGAAAGTGTGTCGTTACAGGGCTGGTAGCCCGGTATTTACAGCTCACTTTTCAGCGCAGCGGCCACGTCACAGGCTGAGATGCCCAGTGACCTAGCATTGGGAAATCTGGGTGTAAAACGACACGCTATGAATCTTATTTTTTCACTCTATTTCCCAAGTTTTACTTTTAATTTCCACACCTTATTTTAAAATTAATTTATCGATATGAATCCTGATACTGATTTATCAATAGATTGATAGGGACAGCCTTTGGCGAGTGGGTAATTGGGGATTGAATAGGTAGAGTACATTTTTTTTTAATAACGTTTCATTCTTTATGCTGATTTTTAGTCAGAATGTTCCACCTCACACCACAGCTCAAAATAATCCATAGAACCCTTGGGAGCCCCATGTGAAACTAAGCAGTTTGATACGCGAGCGTCACGCAACATCTTCCGAAACGACTGAACTGCTGATCGTCGTAAGATAACGTTTTTAGGCTCTTGATGTAATACGAATTAATACAAACATGGTCCCATACAATTTGCTATATGAACAAGAAAACAAAATCAGATGCAACGGTTTCGGGCGTAGCCCGTCCTCAGGTCTCAAAGGCAGGTCCGAGATGATGACCTACGCCCGAAACTGTTGTGTTTTTATATTTGTTTTCTTGTTAATAAATCCAAATATAGTATCGAGCCATGTTTACATTAATTATATTTAACAGCTGAATTAATCGTAACTAGAGCTGCTGCCGCAGTTAGCTGTTCATGAAAGACTTCATGCAACATATCCTTCAAGTGTCAATATGTCTGTCACAGATAGATGGGCTTTGTTTATTGGGGTTTAAGGTCACGCCACACCTAAGGTCAATTTAAACCCATTGTTGCTTGAAGTGCACCACTGAGTGGAGACCTGCGCGCCCCTGCGCCGGCCACCGCGGCTGGACCGCCCTCTGAATGAGCGGCCACCACTTGCTCGATACACGTGACCTGTTATGGCCGGAGGCACGCACCGGCCGACTCGGCGGTCAGCGGTACGGAGCATTACATTTTTAATTACCCCTACCCATTAATAGGTAGGCAGAGTGCCCTTCCATGCCCATGTGATCCTGACTACGTTAAATACCAGAGAGTTTAATAAGGATATGGATATTCCAATCACGTTAGGTCACATCACTCCCCGTATTTTTTTATTTCATTTTTTTTTTTGCCCTTGGAAATGGATAGCCGCCACCTGCTATTAGTAACATGCTTTGCTTTTTGCAGATTCAAGCATGCCAGATAGCAAAGCTTAGCTGCGCGCCTACTCGAACCAGAACTGACTATAAGTTAGGGTGCTATGGGGATAAATAATCCATTTTTTTAAACATTATGCACAGCGAGCATGCATATACACCTCACACCTCACACACCTTAAACATCTTACACACCACACACATCGTACACACCTCACACACCTAACACACTTACACACTTACACACTCACATACTCACACACTCACAATGCTCACACGGCTCACATGGAACACACGGAGCACACGGAGCAACGGAGCACACAGTGCACACACCACACCCACACCCACTCCCACACCCACTCCCACTCCCACACCCACTCCCACACCCACTCCCACACCCACTCCCACTCCCACAACCACTCCCACATCCACTCCCACATCCACTCCCACATACACTCCCATATCCACTCCCACACCCACTCCAACACCCACTCCCACTTCCAAGCCCACTCCCACACCCAATTCCCATAGCCACACCCACTCCCACAACCACTCCCACTCCCACACACACTTCCATTTTACCCTAACTCAGAATTTAAAAAAAATGTTACACTTGCGTGTGCTAAGAAAATGAGGATTGAGAAAAAACAAAAAACAAAACATTATGAGGGCAGGCACCGCAACTCAATTATATGTATACAAGCTTAATATAACGCTACGTCTATTGATAAATAATTAGTACTGGAGCAGAATATACTCATGAACATATTTCTTTAAGTATCCTTATTTCTTAGGCAACATTATTAATATCATGCGAACAGTTTACAAACATGGAATCCACGCCCTCGGAGCAGAACACAGATAATGAAAATGTTCTATAATTTGTCATGCCCACGTGGCGCATTCTAAAGTGTTGAACAGCTCTGCGTGCGACTGGCTCATGGTATCTAAACATTTCCAAAAATTGGCGAGGAAGAGTTTCAATTAACATAACCTAAAAAGCTATCGAAATTTGCCTGCTTTTTTTACCAATCCGGAAACTTTAACATCTATGTAATTATGAAAAGTTCTTTGGTGTGGTGAAGATATGGCTTTTTTATCTATGATCTTGCATTGCTCGCTTGTTGCAACATTGGACTATCTTATCATCCTGGGTTGATAATTGCTTCCCCAGACAGCAGCACCAGCTAGATTTAAATAATGAGTATTAAAATTTGCTATAAAGAGTTGCGGATGCCAGGAACAGGAGATATAAAGGACAATTTTGCACATCCCCATTGATACCTATATGTCGGCCCTTATAATTGATGCTACATTATTAACTATGATTTTTGCCACTTGAGATTTTTCATCAACAATTACTTCCAAGATATTTACGGCACCTTTTACTTGTTAATCTGTGAATTATTTATTTTTGATATCTAAATCACGCCTATAAGATGTTCTAGCAGAAAATTTGGTAGTGCGCCGTTTTTGCATACATTTAAAGAAAGCCTGTTTTAGATTATGAAACCATTTTTTAGTTAACATGGCGTAATACTGCCCATACATTTTGTTGTTGCTAGTTTCGAGCAATCGATGCAGCTTTGATTAGCTAATCGAACTACAATAGCGCAATCCTGGTATTGTCTGCATCTGCAAGAATACAGTTAAAAGTCAGCTTTGATTAGATAGTGTTTGGATAATTTATCTCAATCTACTGTATATAATAAAATTATAAGCTTAAAAGCGTTCATGCTAATTATTTCGAATAGTCAACCACATGATGCTGGGTGACACCACAATTACGAACATGACCTCTACGAAGAATATATAAGAGTGAATTAAAGTCTCTACTGCTTTAACTATTAAGCTGAGATATAATTGGATTTTAAAATTTGTTAAGTTAGGCTTTTCCTTCTTATTACCAATAAAATGAAGCTTGTCAAGCTAATTATGTCTAAGCGCCTAACGGTTATCAATTGCTTTTTTTGCAGATCAAGATATAGCAAACACAAGCTGCACGTTAGTTTTCGTTTTGCAAGTGAGCTAGTATTGTATTCCATTCAAATGTGCAATGCGCGCATGTTTATGTGCTATGCTTTTTTCCTAAAACCAAAATTTGAAGCCGGGATTTAATACAATTGTGTTCATTTAATGTAAGCTTGAAACAAAAGATTAGCAATATGTTTTCAAAACTTCGAAAAGATACGGTTAGCAAGAAATGGTCTGTAGTTATTCAAAAACATTTCTATCACCTGTCTATAAATTGCGTTAATAAATGCGCACTGTTAAGCATTATCCGGGAAAAACTGCAGTACTGAGGCCAAAGGTTTAAAAAGAAGGTAACTGATATGAATAATACTTATGCGTAAGCTATAAAAGCATATGTTGAGTGTTGATTTTGTCAATACCACCTCCTACCGGGTTCAATGACTTAATAATAGACTGTACTTCCATGGAATTTGTATTAAGTGTTAGATTAAAATGATCATGAATTGGTTGAGATAAAAAGTCAAGGGGGCTGCTGTCTGAGGGAGGAATGTTTTTTTCCAGGGATGCGCCAGCCAATGGAATCGCCAAAAAAGTTCATTAAGTCCCTTCTGATCATTTCATCGTTTTTTATTATGGTTTTTCCATCGCTGTCAGGCATGAATCTCGAAGGTGGCTGTCGCTTCACTTGATATGTATCTTTACCGGTTTTGTTTATATACCTCATTTAATATTTCCATGTATTTCTGCCCTGTCATTTTTTGTTTTTCTTCAAAAGATTTCTACGATTAAAATAGTTATCTTGCCCCATCTCTTAATAAAAAATGTTGTCAAGTATATTTCTATATTTTGCTTATAGCTTGTCTTGTATTTTTGCACATCGGACACTTAAGCTAATTTTTTAAACTATAACTCTTATTCTTTGCTGCCTGTTTATTGAACACAACATGCTGGCAGTGCATTCCAGGGTTTACACTGCCCAGTTATTTCTTGAATTGATTTTACATTGTGTTGCAGTATTTGCCAATAGCCTTCCATATAACTTTGTATCAACTCATTGCATGCCTTCATTTTGTATTCAGGTGTGGTTTTTTGCAAAATTATGTAACTTTAAAATAAGAACTTGATTTAACTGACGGTGCTTATTTTATGTCACAATATACCACTTTCCTTGTTACTTTCTGCTTTTCCATAGGCCAATGTTAAATCATTAATCGCATTATAAAGCACTGCGAAAAATGATTCTGATTAAATCATCCAATAAAAAAAATTGACACACCGAGCTTATACATCGGAATGAGAGCATTACTTTATTGTTAAAAAGTTATCTAAAAAGATCTAGCTTTTCCCAATATTTGTATCTAGTTAGGTTTAAAAATAGTAGCCGAAAAAACTGTAGGAGCGATAATTAGATCATTAAAATGGAGAGCTCATTTTGATCATTATGCAATATTCTAAAAGATTGTAATTGAAATCACCACCTAGAATGCACGTCTTTTTCTCTTCTTACTAATGTATCTAATAACTTTCTCAATATATTCATAGAGACTATGCGATTCTATGTTAAGCAAGCTAGGCGGCTCTGTAAATGTTCCAATTATTATATTTGTTCTTAAAAGTGGAAATTGATTTCAACAAAGGTTTTCTCAATTATTTTTGTATTCTAGATCTCTCCTTTCTTTGACATCATAGTGCTTATTCACTATATCAATGAACCACCCCCTCACCATCCTTCTCGACAGGGCATGCCCCAAAAAACATGTGTATCTATCAATGATATAAATGATGGAAGTATGACTCTCTTTAGCCATGTTCAGAAAATGCAGACCACAGACACAGCAACACCAGCAGGCACTGCTAATAACATTCTTGCAATGTCATCAATTGCGTTTTTTTATTGATCTAGCATTAGATGGTATAATATAAAAAATTTGCTCTTCAGTGTTGGCTACAGAGGCATTGGTTAATACTTGCCCACTGGTGAAACACAATCAAAATAGGCACATCCAGAGTAAACAGTTTTTCAAATATGGGCGAGCTAATGTCAACCATTTAGATACTTAACGTGAACATGTAAATCATATATGATGCAGTAGTAACAAATGAGTAAGTACATAAGTGATTAAGCTAACAACATTAGCTTGCAGCAATGGCCTCCAGTTATTTGCGGACAAAAAACAGGACTGTGGTACCTTCTAAAGAAGCGCCAAAGGATAAGTACTACAAACTATTGAATAGTTTACTTAAAGAAAACACAAGAATTTGGCGATATGCAGATTGGAGCCTTAGGATTAAAGGAAAAGTCATATCAGATGTTTAGCCGGCACATTTGTATAGCCAAACTACATAAATGTATTAGGTACAGCAATAATGCAAAAAAAAAAAAAAAACAATAGATAAATTTAATAACTTAATTTTGTTTTGAGTAATCACCTTTCCATGCCAAAGATTACTGACACATCCTCATGTACCTTGCAAAGGTGCTTCAACATTTATTCTAGCCATACATTAAAATCAGTCAATCAAATATAAGTATTTTTGGGGGTAATCATTCATTGAGCCAGCCCGCCCCCAGAGTCCCCAAGGAGATACACCTCCTGGTATCCAGCACGTGCCGAGACACCGTGCTGTGAGGGCTGTGCGGACATACCACCCATCACGCACAGATGAGCAGAAGGATAAATACACAAATGGATGGTCAGGACAGATAGATAGAGACGGGACAGTATAGAGAGTCAGGACCTGATAGATAGACCACAGACAGACGAGCAGGACAGACATAAAACACCGTATGACAGGGTTTCGGACTCGGGACCGGTTTTGCAGCCACGGGTGTAACAAAATCTCCACGCGTCAGTTTTAAACCAATTTGACAAACTTCGTGGCAACATGTTGGAAATTAAGAGTGGAAATTAAGAAAGGAAATTAAGACATTTGCCATCCTCAAAAGTTAAATTTTTACTGTTTACTGTTTAAATGTTTACTCTGAGTATGAATAGTTTAGCGTAAATGACGAGCAAATGACAAAACAAACGCGATTTCCAGGGAAAACTATATTAGGACGCACCGTCGCCCAACTTCCCAGAGCCGTAGCACCACAACCATATGCTTGGTGGAGTTCGCGCTATGCTCATTATCTTGTTCATTCAATTTGCTTTCAGAGCATATCAGATTCAATTAGTTACTCACATTTATTTGGACGCTGCATTTAGCGTTGGATATCAGCTGAACCGACCAGAGTAAAAACATAATTCAAATAGGCCAATTTAGTAAACAAAATTCATAAAACCATTCTGCTACAACACTTATCCAGGTTCTCAATAGTACAAATTGGAGATGGATCGACTGAGCAAAGCCTTAGGAACAGAATGGTGCCAAGATGAATCTTCTGCGAGCTATATTAACGCTGCAATCACTGATTTCTTGCTCGCGTGTTGTTATTGACCTCAACTTGTAAAAAATATTCCTCTTGTTAAAACAGTTTACTTAAAAAAAGGCCTGCATCGACTATAAAACCAACAATTGTTGCATCTGAACATCCTGTCTACAGATCCTATTGATTTTCCGCCCGATTTAACGCATTTTTTAACAAGGCAACCGCACGCAGACACAAAGTGAACAGGGAGAAAAGTTCACAGCATGAACAATTCGTCCCCCTTGCTATTTTTGATTCCAGATTCAACTACCCCATGACAAACTGATCCGGATAGGTTTGTTTTTTAAGTTAAACAGAAACACTGATTTTGGGCTGGTTTTGGCCGCGAAACCGGTCCAAAGTACGAAACCCTGTCCTATACCGGCAGACAGAAACAAACAGTCACGACACAAAGTCAGACGGGCAGACATACTGACAAAGTCAGACGGGCAGACATACTGACAGCCGGACAGGACAGATAGATAGACACACAAACAGACAAACAAACTGACAAAAAGATATAGGCACTAGGCAGGCATAGGGAAACTGAGACAAGACAGACAGACAGACAGGAACAACAGAAGACAGACAACAGCAACAGATACAGATTCTCGGCTACTCACCACGCGCCGTTGGTCTCGTGTTCCAGTGCGTCCTCTCGCAGTTCATTATCCATATCGACCGTACGACGCACCGCACGACTCCTCGCATCCCCCTCGCCGTCCCATCCTGCCCTATACAAGAACACCCAAGTCGATTAACCGCAGTTCAGAGGCACATTACGATAGAGCAGCTGAACGTATCTTGTCCAGAAGCACGTCGGCACACTTGTAGAGCATCAGAGGTGCACATGAAATGAAATACTTACCTTCTTTTTCATAGATAACAGAGACCATAAAAACTACTGTAATCAGAGGATAACAGTAGTCTACTTTATTCTCATATCTATTGTAAGGATACGACCCATGCTCAATGGGTTCGGCTAATCTTCCCTTGAATGGTCATTGAATCTGAGATCCAAGTTGCAGTTAATTTATATTCGAAGCTTTTTACTCTGGATCGGAGTCTATGCAAACTTCTTTTTATGACAACCTCAGGAGAGACCGGTTTAAAGAAGGGTAACAGGACCGTAACTCACCTTCAACAGAGCCAGTCAACTCACCTGTCAACAGAACACAACTCACCTGTCAACAGAACTCACACTCACCTGCAACAGAGACGACATAACTCAGCCTGTCAACAGGAACGTCAAACTCACCATGTCACAGGAACGTCTACTCACCGTCAACAGAACGACAACACCTGTCAACAGAGCCTCAACTCACCTGTCAACAGAGACACAACTCAATGTCAAAGGAACGTCCAACTCACCCTTCAACAGGACCGTCAACTCACCTGTCACAGGAGACTCAACTCACCTTCAACAGGAGCCATCACTCACCTTCCAGAACCTGTCAAACTCACCTGTCCCTCCAGAATCTGTCAACAGAACTCAACTCACCTGTCAACAGACCTCACTTCACCTGTCAACAGGAACACAACTCACCTGTCAAATGGAGACGTAACCTCACTGTCAACAGAGCCGTCAACTCACCTGTCAACAGTAGACGACAACTCACCTGTCAACAGGAGACTCAACCACCTGTTCAACAACCTCAACTCACCTGTCAAAGGAGACGTCAACCACCTGTTCAACAGTACCGTCAACTCACCTTCAACAGAGACACAAACTCCACCTCAACAGAAGACGTTCAACTCACCTTCCAACAGGAGCCTGTAAACTCACCTGTCAACAGAGACGACAACTCACCTGTCAACAGAACATCAATCACTGTCTCAACAGGACCGTCACTCACCTTGTCCAACAAGACTCAAACCACCTTCAACAGAGCACTAAAATCACCTTCAACAAGACCACAACTTCACCTTCAACAGAGACGATCAACTCACCTGTCCCTGCAAAGCTGTCAAAAACCTGTCAAACTCACCTTCCCCGCTGTCATCCCGCATCTCACCGCCCACACCCTCAGCAGCTGTCAACAGGACCTTCAACTCACCTTGTCCCCCCGGCCTCGACCCCATCGCCGACCAATCCCCTCAGCAGCTTGCCGAGCCGAGCTTGTACTCTGACTTGCGCGCGCATCAGCGTCAGCCACGTCTGTCTCGAGCCAGCACTGTCGAATGTTGCCGAACAGACGCGGTAGCCAGCCCCCTCCTCGCCCCCTTCATATCACTGCCGACATGTAGCTGCTGCAGCTCCTGGAAAGCTGACTGAATCATTAGTCCGTCACCACCGCTACAGGCCTCGTCACGGCCGCTACCGGTCCCGTCACCGCCGCTACCGGCCTCGTCACCGCCGCTACAGGCCCGTCACTGCTGTCTGAATCACAGTCCGACGACATGGTGCTGCTGCAGTTGCTGGGGAGATGCAAGAGGAGCATATGGGTGCTACAGTAAATGACACATGGTGCTGCCACTCCTGGGGACGCAGGTGGGAAGGACGGGTCAGGTCGGCACATCACAGTGAATACACGACTTTGAGGTGTTAATATGAGTGTGCTCTGTACTGTTCGATATGCAATACATTACAAATGTTCTGTAAGCACCATGGGTGTAACTTTAATGCAAAGGGGTTGTGGCTACAACCCCAATAATTTTGGAATTTAACACTACGCCTATGACGAGATGTGGTACAAATGGGCTAATAACAAAAGTGTAACCCCAATGATTTTCAAAAAGTTACGCTTCTGGTAAGCACCCAACACAAATGTCAATTTCAAATAATGTGGTGACCAATGATGCATTAAAGGAAACAGTCCAACTTTAACAAAACGAAAACAAAAAAATCAGAATATTGAGAGAAGCTAGAAACGAATTATCATGTTACTATAAAAGCAAACCACAAAATATATATTTACGCGGAAAAAAGCCAGTTATTTGGTTCAAATCCTGTCATTTTCTTTAAATAATACGAAATTAGATTGCTAAGAAGCACGCAATGTCTTCATAACGTCATCGATTTTGTGAGGGATCGTGACGAGTACAGGACAGTACTTATCCAAGTACTTGTTGAAGATGCCGGAGGGTGTAAAGGATCAGACATGAAAAGTGTATTCGAAAACAATGACAATAACTGCAAGTACCTGCAAAAAACAGACGTCTTCGTCAGTGTTACTATTAATATTATAATTTACACATATTTAGTCAAAATATTAACTAAGAGAGCAAGTAAGTACGAATACAAAGTGCAAAGAGCAAGCAAGTACGAATACGCGTTTCTCTTAGTTTGCCTGAAGCCGAGTGTGATTGTTTGACTAAATATGTTTAAGTTAAAATGTTTACAATAACACTGACAAAGACACCGTGTTTGTCGAAACGATTTTTTTAGGTACTTGCATTGATTATCTTTGTTTTCGAATACAACTATGCCGGAAAATTCAACGCTTTGAAAACCACCACAGTACTTGCTTTAAGTATTCGTCACTACGAGCGCCAAAGGCGCTTGATCGTCACTATAAATACAGCAATTTCATTATATATTTCCGCTTAGAATGTTGCAAAAAATAACGTTTTATAGACGATTTAAGCATCAAAATCACGATAAATACTTCACAAAATTCATCCATGCAATTAAGGAAATGAGAAACTGAAACAACACGTTCTTGTCTAGCACTATCTGTTAACTGTTTATCAAACACTTCGCCAAGTGTTTGATAATTATGATAATTATGACATACGTAATATGTATGTCATAATTATTTGTAAAATCAGCCAAAATCAGCCAATCAGCGACTGGAGTTACCTAGTAATCCAGTTCCCAACTTTTATGACTCAATGTAAATGAATTAAGGGTTGCTATGAAGATGTGAAAGCTTGTTATATGTGACTGAAGAAGTCATTTCTTTAACACTGGTCATTTCTTTAACATTATTGTTTGATTTTATCGGAAAAGCTCAATGTGCTTTTTGTTTTAATTACAAAAGACCAATACTTCGGTATATCTTGCTGTGTCTTCCACAGCGGGGGGCATTCCACGACAGATCGACCAAGGGTTCACACCACCACATTTTTTATTTTGACGAAA
>VOPJ01016266.1:0-15000 GCA_014673585.1 Semibalanus balanoides | reverse complement strand
ACCTAAAACTGTCAGTACCTTCCTTCCATCAATTTTACATCGGTTTGGAAAATTTGGCAATGTTTTAAATTTTGGGGGTTAGATATACACCGTTTTGTGACGTCACGTTTCTTGAATTTAGCGACAAAATCTCTCAAGTTTTAAGCAGCTGTAACATAGTTGAATTTTCAAATAACTAAACCCTTAAAAACGAAAGATAGTAATTTGCATGTAATATGAAACTGTTATCTCATTTTTTTTTATTGTAACCCATTTAAAAAAATTACCCCATTTTTTGCTATTTTTTGTCATATAAAAACCTGAATATATGTAAAAGAGTGGTCATCAAGCAGCATTCAATCAAAATTGCAAAAGAATATCACCATTTTTGACTTAGTGATAGCCTTTCAAGCATAACGAACTATGCTCGAATTAGTAATAAATACAAAAAGTGAAAAGCTGTGAAAAGGGAGAAATAAAAAAAGGAATTAAACAAAATGAGACAGACTTATAATGTTCTAAAAAAAAACAAAAATCTCAAGATTTTCCATATATTTTTATTTTTTGCAGCGAATAAAATAAACTATATATTGTATGTAAAAGAAAAGGTAACAACAATATAAAAGACAAATTTTCAAATAAAAGAGCAAAATTTTACTAAAAAAACTTAAGAATTGTAACTGATGACGTAATATTTGAAGTTGCGTCTTTTTTGCTTATTGTACAAGATAAAGAAAAACAAATGTTAGCAATGTATTCTGATATAAAACTGATCCAAAACATGCACTTTTTTAAAAAATTTATCATTAAGACATTTGACTCATTTACCTAATTTTGAACCTCAGATTGACACTTAATTTATTAAACGTGCTAACAATGGGTGCCTTTATATTCGCTACGAGTTATACGTATAAAACAGCTTCATAAAACATGTGTCGCATGACTTTCAAAAATATGTTCGGGAAGTGATCTTTTGTGACCTGATCTTGACCTTGACCTTTGCAAAGAAAATGTTTATGAGGGATGTGCTTGTGTAGTGACTCACTACACACCACTTTGGCGCAAATATCAGCTAAGCTCTAACAGGCTGTAAATAGACGATTCCTCAAGCAAAATGCAATTATTAAACGTAAAAAAATAGCAAATTGCAAGGCGTAGAAAATGGCTATCGCGGATTTTAGACATTTTTGGATTTAGACCCCCTAAAAAACATTTTTTTAATGCCCACAAAATCACCATTTTTGAAAATTTCCAAAAAACGGAAGATATTTAAGAGAACCACATATGTACATTACCCAAACCGAATTTCAAAGCCATATCTCTATTTTGAATCACTGATTGCTTCCCAAGTATGATTACCTCATGACGTCACTTTTTTAAAGTACGTTTTGGGGGCTTTATCGACCAGATGCATAAAAATGAATTGTACCACTGTGTTGCTGAGACAAAACTGGATTGTATAATTGCATTTTTAATATATATTTATATATTTCTAAATTTGACCTATTATGACCTGACCTTTACCTTATATCGGGTCAGATCTGAAAATGGCTGTTATAATCGAGTTATTTGTGTAAGATAACCCATAAAACATGTGTCGCATGATCTCTTGCAAATAGTGACCTGGATTACTGGACCTTGACCTGACTATTGCTTACAATTTTCACTTTTGCTTATACGAGAAGATCACTAATACATTATAGAGCACTGGTAGCGATTTCGTCTCAATATTACGGCTTGGGATGGAAAAGTATGGCTTCAAAACTAAAATAACTACCATTTGACCTTTGACCTGACTGTGACCTGACATATGACCTTATTTATAACATTTCGAGTACACTTAAGAGTGATCTCGTTGAGAGCTTTCGATTGCCGTCTTGCGCGTTCTTTCCCGCTGCGATTATTGGTTCGGGAGATAACGAGGGGGGCGTTTTCGCCCCCCCCCCAGCCAATGGCGTTCGGCTGAGACCCCAGCCAATGCCAGGTTAAGTTATGACATCTGTTAGGACAAATGAGGCAATGAACGTTCCTGACAGGCCTATGACACGCGCACTGGAGACTGGAGGGGGCACTTTTGTGCCCCCCATATGTTTTTCGTGAATATCTCGGGAAGCGGTGCAGAGCGGTAGTATTTATGCGACATTTACTGTAACACAATAGCGGATCGTTTGACGTAAAGACATCGAAATCGGTCGGTAAGTTTTTGAGTTATATGGAATTGAATTCCAAAATGACGACCAGAATCGAGGTCGGCGAAGTGATATCTTCGAAACCAATAGTCGGATCGGGGCGATTCAAACGCCATTTTGTAGCAAATGTCCATTTTCATCCCCAAAAAGAACTTAGACACACTACTGTTGACCTGTGACGTTACAGAGGCAGACTTGTGATTGATTCAAATTTCAATGAATGATTCAATCATGACTCACCGGCAAAAATGAATGATTTAATCACGATTCAATCACTCATCATTAACACTGATGAATGACTCACAGTGATTCACAGGATTACGTAAATCAATCATGAATGATTCATTCAATGAATAATTCATGAATGATTCAATCAAAACTATTAGCAATGCGTTAGTGCAAATAAAAGTGCATATATTCGGAATGAGAGTGTTTACAGGCCAAATAAATGTGCTGAAAGTGATTTTGTGGTTTTGACATGTGTTCACTCAGTTTGATTTCCTATTATTAGACGTTTGTATAGTTTCTGCTGTCCCCCAAAAAAGAATGATGAATTATGCTATGAACGATTCAAGCACTCTATTTTCTTTAAATGAATGATTCAATCAATGGTTCATTGAATCATTCGTGAAGAGGTGAATCGATTAATGAATTATTCACGTAAAATTAGAATGATTCAATCAAAAAGAATGCTTCAATCAGAATCAATCACAAGTCTGCACAGAGGTCAAATCCCCAAAATGATGACATTTGGCGCGATTTTACCTTTGTGACCTTGTTTGACCTTTGAGACATTGACGTGAGGTCACAAAATTCAGAGAATGTAGATCATCACAGCACCTACTTACCCCGTAAGTTTGAACGTTCTAGCTCTCATACTTTCTGAGATCTCAGGGGGACACTTAAGTGCCCTTCCCTCCTCCATTGCGAGTTAGTGGCATACCCCTCTCCAGTGCGCGTGATATAGGTGGGCACCGTTACTTTAAAATGTAACTTCGTTACTCGTTACTCCGTTACTCCGTTACATCGTCAAAAAATGTAACGGAAGTTGCAGTTACTCCGTTACTGCGTTACTTTTGCAATACGAAGTGATATAAACAAGCTAGATCTGTGATGATTGAAACTCTGATTGAGGTTGATCATAATGATTAGATGGAATGTAATAACCAGTAACCTCATACTAATTAAAAGAGATAAAATGACAAAACGTTATATTGAATACTTCGCCGTTGCGGCTTCTTCAGCAATAAAAACCGTGAATATCTCGGATCGTCTGTTTGCTGAAGAAGCCGCAACGGCGAAGTATTCAATATAACTTTTTGTCATTTTATCTCTTTTAATTAGTATGAGGTTACTGGTTATTACATTCCATCTAATCATAAACAAGCTAGTCTATGATAAAGACGAGCCAAATTTAAGCACTTTTGTAATATAGTCATTGCATTTTGACATAGTTGATGTATTAGCCCGCGCACTGCAGGGGGTTCGCGCCGAAAACGAACTGTAGGGGTGGGGGTTGATTCCCGCCCCCCGTGAGATCTTGAAAACTACGCAACGTAGCGACAAGCAAAAACGAAATTAGATAGCTCTGGATAAGCTCTGTTGAAGGTATTTCAGTCTTTTCTTGGATCAGGTCACACTCAGTGGCGTACCCAGGATTCGCTTCAGGGGGGATTTTTTTTCGTTGGGGGCACAAGGTTACCCCACTAAAAAAAAATCTTCAGATTTGGCCCACTATATTTTTAGAGGGGCATATTTTCAACATTTGTTTCGAAAAAATCACAAAAACGTTATTTTTCAGGGGGCTCCAGTTACATCCCCCCAAAAAAACTCGCCGTTATTTTGGTCAGATCGGGCCGAAAATACGGCGAAATTTGTGTAAGAGCACCGTTGGGGCACAGGCCCTTTTTTCGTGCACTTTGAGGCCACTAATAGGGCACAGGGTTTCACTGCCCCCATGGACCGACTTTTTTCACAAAAAAAAATGGATCGCGACGTCCCTTTTTGCGACGTTTTTTGTGGGCCTGCAAAATAAAGTGCCTAAAATCCCAGGAGATTTATTTTGCGCACATTTTTTTCTCGGGGAGGGGGCCTTTGCTAAGGGGGCCCTGGGGAGCCGTGCCCCCCCCCCTGTCGAAGGGTTTGGCTGTCGTCTCTGCCGCACTAAGCCCAAATGTGCGAGGTCTAGTTGATGCTCCAAAGGCCTGGGTTCTCTGCATCCATGAAACCCCAGAGGCGCCTGAGGGGCACTCTGACTATAGAACCTCGGGAAAAAATATGAAAGTGCTCTGAATTTATTAAAAACCACAACATTGCCTGGGTCTTTAGATTGGAAAAAGGGACTTCGGGCTCTAATTACAAAGAGGGCACGAGTATTGGGTCAAGGGGGCACGCACGCCTGAGGGGGCCCCCTCTTGCCACCTGAGAAGACACTTTGGCCGCCTGAGGTGGCACTCTGGCCGCCTTAGGGGGTACTCTGACCTCAAAAACCTCTGAAGTACCTCTGAAGAGCCTCTGATGTGCTCCACACACTCTAAAGACCACGCTTCGCGTGGTTATTAGATAAAAAATATGGCACTTCGGGCCCTATTTCCAAAGGGGGTCCATTGGCCAAGGGGGCACGCACAGACATTCAGGGGGACAATTTCCCCTTTTGCCCCCCCCCCCTTGGGCAAATGGTCACAAATGGCCTATGGTCACAATTGAGGTCACCAGTGGTTATCAATGGTCAGATTTTCCGGTATCTTTTCTCTTTTCCAGAACCCCCGATTATCTCGGAAACTATGATAGCTTGGAATAAATGATAAAGATGTAATCGAAAGCTCTTGAAAAATGCAACCAAAAAGTTGCCTTCAAATTTGAGATAAATTCATTAGTTTAGGCTCCAGAGGTCATGAAAGGTATTGTTTTTTCAAATAAGTTTTTCGAGAATAGCATTTCACCTACCAAAGAAAGGGAAATATTTTTACGCCATCGTGTTTGCCTCGTCAAGGCGCTTTTATAAATATGATTAGTGACCTGTTTAGGTCAAACTTATTTAATTTGACCTCAGGTCAAGTCATTTGATTGAGCTCAGGCAGGTCATGTTGCATATAGAGACGACGCGCCCGACGAGGACAATATATTGGTATCATCCCCATTTCCGATCGTCTTTATTTTCATTCTATCCAAATGCATTGGGCAAAACAATGCTGCATGATCTCAGATGACCTCAGATGACCTTGCAGAGATCACTGAGCAACAATTGCACCTGGGTCATCAATCATAAGCTAATATAACATGATTCTGAAATAATTGGCCTGATCCAATGCAAATTATTTGAATAGGAAGCATTTGTATATTTTCCCATTCACTTATGATGGGGGGTCAGGAAATTGACCTATTTTTTGGTCACCGATACGAAAAATCCGAGAAACACGAATTGTAGGTACTGATATCCGTATGAAATCCTGCAAGTTTTAAATCTTTCGGGAAAAGACTGTGGCTTTGGCACGANCTCAAAATTTGGAGCTCAGATCAATAGTTTAGGGCTCCAGGTCTCAAATGTCAAAATGCATGTTTTTTTGGTAAATATGTTTTTCCTGATAGCATTTTATCTAAAAATGACAACCATAAATGATTTTAACCACTATTCATAGTTTCCTCTCGTCCAAGACGCTGTGAAAACATATACATATGACCTCGTAAGGTTCAACTTCACAATTTGACCTCAGGTCAAGTATTTGGTGACCAGATAGGTCATGTTTTCATATGGGGGCGACCGCGCACAGACGATAAAAATACGTGTGTCATCCGCTCGTCCTACTCTCATTATATCAGAAGTTAATTAAGCAAAATCATTGGCTGATGACCTCAGATGACCTTCATGATGACCTTGTAAGAGATCTTTAGAAACATCGCACCTAGTTCATTCAGAATACTAAAAAAAACCTGGATCTGAAAAATAATCGCATGATCCAATGCATACTTCAGAATAAGACAGCATCTGTTTTATGTTTCCCATCTTCCACTTATAATGCGGGAGTGCGCCGTGCCACCGCTAGAGAGGAGACGAGAACAGGGCAAATTGACCTGACTAGGTCACCGATATATCGAAAATCCCGGAGATATTACAAATAGATAGTTCATGCTCTCATGAAACCCTGTAAGTACGAAACCCATCTTGCTAAAAACCTGTATTGGCTTTGGTGTGGAACCAACAAACTTGTTTCGAGGTGGGGTCACCTTTGACCTTAGCCTGGTGACCTCCTGACCTGACATGACCCTTTGCCAAAACTTCTTCGGAAAGCTCTGCTACAAAAGCATGATCGAACAGAGTGGTACTTGAAAAATTTTGCGGCCGCTACGCGCGCGCCGTTTTTCCCGAATATCCAGGAAAAAAAAACCTGAGGCGAGGGCGTGTGTTCTAAACACCCCCCCCGGCCCGGCGCGTGGTTAATGCCGGGTGTAAATCCATGCCCTAAATATGAAGTTTTGTCGTCTCCAGACGCCAACATAGTTCACCAGCAACATATTTTATAATTTGCGGACTCCTTAGATTTCCATGAAAATCGGTGTCCAATAGAGTTCCAGACGTATTTTAACCCTTAGCGACTGAGCGGGTGGCAAATCGACCCCTGATATTTTTTTTACATATTTACATATACAAATTCTACATTACATATTCTACCTAGAATCTTACAACTTGGTGACTTTTCCTAAAATTGCATATAATAGTTTGGTGTCTAGACGCAATTAGATAGTTTGGCGTCCAGAGCCGCCAGCGACAGATTCTAGATATTTTGCGGACCCCTTAGATTGCCATGAAAACCGGTGTTCAATAGAATTCCATGTGTATTTTAACCCTTGGCGTCAGAGGGGGCGGCAAATCGCCCCCTGAGGTCTTTCACGTACAGTTCATTACATATTCAACCTAGAATCTGAAAACTTGGTGACGTTTTCTAAAATTTCATTTCGCATCAAATGGTGTTATTTTTCAAGAACGTTGCATTAGGAGGGGGTCCAGGACCATTTTTAGGGGGCATGTTTGGCCATTTTGACCCAAAACCTTGGTATCGTTATTGGTTAATCACTCGTGGAGAGTTGTTGGTTTTAGCAAAGTATTAGCAAAAAAATACACTGGTTTAAAATTAAATCATCTGTCAAATGGCTGTCTCGAAATTGCTAAATTATTACATTTAAAATCCAAAACTTTTGAAAACTTTTTTGTTTCAAAATGCTTAAGTTTTTAACTTCATGAAATTTAAAAAAACGGAATATGAGTAGGAGAATAAATTCCAATAAATATCTTTTGGAAACTTAAAGTCGATATATAAATATTGAATGACCTTAAGTTAGGTCAAATGCTAGCCTTCTATTATAAATAGTTATATGGTCAAAAATTAAAAATCATTATAAAACACATTAAATAAATCCAAAATATTTGAGTATCATGTACTTAGGCCCTTTCCGATGACCAGGATGCAATTTTTAGTCAGTGACCATTTGAAAGGTCATGCAAGGTCACGAACACTTTTTTGTCAATAACTCGTGACTGGATGGCCGTAGAGACTCGCTATTGGTGCACAAACGTTTGTCTGGTCAAGCTGCATCTTTAAATGTGCAACTTTACCGACTTATGTCACATTGACCTTGACCTTGATCTTAAACCGGGCCCAAATTTGGGAATTAACCAAAATTAGTTCAAATTGACATGTTTTTAAATGCATTGACGAGAGAAACACGATGGTTTCAAAATCATCACTCTATATGTTTTAGGTAAAAAATTATTAACACAAAAGCTTTTTCTGAAAAACAGATTGGCTTACATTTGATGACCTCTTCAGCCAAAACTGTTGGCCTGAGGTCACTTCTGATCAGGGGTGCAACCACCTATACGGACACTACAGAATGTCCGTCCCGTTTTTGACAGGTACCGAAGGCGCCCCTCCCCGTTTTTTTTGCAATTAGAACCACCAATAGGACAGGCGCCAGTGGCCTACAGCGTATACGGTCATTCAGGACATGACCTGATCCTTTGGACCCGAGGTGCACATGCAACGCTGGCGCCCCTCCAATCAGTGATGGCGCCCCTCCGACCAGTGACGGCGCTCCTCTAGTCAGTGACGGCGCCCCTCCGGCCAGTGACGGCGCCCCTCCGGCCAGTAATGACACCCCTCCGACCAGTGACGGCGCCCCTCCGACCAGTGACGGCGCCCCTCCGGCCAGTAATGACGCCCCTCTGACTAGTGACGGCGCCCCTCCTGGCTCGGCCATACCTCCACCCCGTACACGGCGCTCTACCGGGTCAGGGTTATGGATGCCCCCCTCCGGCTAGTGACAGCGTCCCTCCGGCCAGTGATGGCGCCCCTCCGGTCAGTGACGGCGCCCATCCGGCCAGTGACGGCGCCCCTCCGGCCAGTTATTTCACCCCTCCGATCAGTGACGGCGCGGGGGATACGGATGGATGCCTCCCCCAAGGGGAACGCGTCCCTTCAAACAAACGTTTTCACGCCGTAATTACGTCGTATGAACGCCATCCTGACGTTGTCAACGTTCACATGACGTTGTGACAACGTTATGTGCTGCTAGGGTTGGGTATATTCTGTAACGCGACTTACTGGGAGGGGGGCTATTTATAGCCCCGCCCCCTTTGATTTCGATAACTACTGGACCGATCTTAAAACTTCGAACGGCAAACGATAACCCTGCAAAATGCGTCGAGTGTCGAGAGAAATCAATATTATTAACCTCAGGGTCACTGATGACGTCACAAGTCACGTCAAAGACAAAATGTTTGACCGTGTCATCAAAATCCGATGGATGGAATTTTTGCGCAAAAATGCGATATTAAACGCATAGTCAATTGATAAATCGGTATGATGCGTGTATCTGACACTTCTGAGTACCATTCTAAGCTGTAGATGAGCTTGGGTAAGGTCAAGGTCATCCCAGGTCATGGAAGTCAAACTACAGATTACGGTCATCAGGAGTTGTAACGCATGTTGATGGGTTCGTTTTTTTACTTTATAGTCTGTTCACGAGTCTTCTACCTTCACTCAAAGATATCAAGCGCGTGTTTTAATGAAGATATTATCAAAATCGATCGTCTCTGAATGCATATTTTTGACGAGGACATGCCGGTCGCGGTGTCTTTCATCAAGCTACAGCCCTATATAGGTATTTTGTACACAATATTGCATAAGTATGAAGAGGTTGAAGGCGTCTGCGTGCATTGTAGCGTTCTCAGCTGTATTCACGGTCCGGCGCTGGCACACGCTGCTCGGTGAATGCCGGGTGCAGCCGGCTCCGCTCATACAGGTATGAGCAGTGGCTTACTTTTTGCTTCGGATCATTGCACCAGCGTCAGTTCGGATCATTGCAGCAGCGTCAAAGGATTTAAATAGCATCCCGGATGCCCATTTCGCGGTTAATGGTCAGGGGAAGTGCATTAATCCTCTGTCCGTCTCTGTAAAACACACAAACTTTTTCACATTGTGACCGATTCTGTTAATCCCTGTGACGCACAGCCTTTTTACATTGTGACCGACTCGAATGCATTGTGTCAATAAAACCGACACTAGTCCAGACCGGCAGAGCAGTACACTGATCTGTAACCCAGTATAGCATTTTTTCAACAGGGTAAGAGCGACGCATTAATATTTAAACAAGTATATCTATCTGTACATGTGATTTGTTTCCATGAAGGGAAGTTGAAATACATAAGTTTATTGATTTATTTATAATTTACCTCTCCCCGCTCAACAACACTTTTCGTTGACAGCGCCCACTTAAGGGCTTGGTTCCTCCCCCTCTGACGTATTTTTTAAGTACGCCATTGCTCATACATATGTAATACACGCAAACGCATATTTTGTCATACTAATGTAATATTGTGCACAAAGTACCTATATATATAGGGCTGAAGCTTGATGTAAGACCCCGAGGTTAAGACCCCGCGACCGGTATCTTCTCGCCAAAAATATGTATTCAATGACGTTTGATTTTTAGGATATCGTCGTTAAAACACGCGCTTAATAACTTTTAAATAACGTTAATAAAAAAAAAACTAATCAACTTCAAACTTGCTACACATATTCATTGAAGTCGTCTCAATCATATATATATTTAAAAAAAAACTGACATAAAAAACAATATAAAAAATGTCCTTGATTTGTCAAAATTTTGAATTATTTCAGTAAATTTCGAATATCCAAGATACCAGTTTGATCTGCTGAATCTATTATCTGTAATTTTGTATATGACAATTGAGTCTATCTTAACCCGGCAGTCACTGGGGTATTTCTGTAACACGAGTCACTGGGGGGGTAGCCCCCTTTGTATCTTCGGAACCAATCAGACGATCGCGTGAATCAAACGGCAATCGATAGCCCAGGAAAATTAATTTACGTAAAATAATTTGTGTTGCCCTCACCCTGATTTTCGAGATCGCAAGTTCACACGCGTCGATCGTGGCAACGTATACTACAGGTCGATGAGTTCAACACTTTCACAAAATATTACATACAAACAAATAACATAATCCTAATTAGATAATATACAGCACCATTTACTATATCGTACACCATCTAACTAATAGGGCATATCTCAGGTTGCACAACTCTTTGACATTTCACTCTCAGTGCGATGTACCCATGGTGGCCTACCAATTGAAAAATCGACACACACATCCAAAATGTAGCTAATTCGGGGTGTCCGACTATTCTCTCGCACTTGTCCATGTGGCAGAGTGCTCGCGGCAAGTCAGACCAACCCGATGCAATTGCTGACTACGCGAAAAATGTGAGTACGCGAAAATGTCATGCTTCGATACACTGTCTAACGGTGCGTGGGTGTCTTACATACTATTTACGTGGCGCACCAAGAGACACGCATAGTGCATACTCCACTGTACCGACCTGATTTAAGGTCACTGTTGAATGACTCATGTCAAGAAAGGTCAAAGTCATGTCACAAAAAGGTCGAAAAATTTGAAATGATTAATTAGCTGTAAATCAATACATTGTTTACAGACCGGTTTCTGTTTCTCAGATAATACAGTGGCTTGCCTCTTTGATTGATTCCAACCGTGTGTATCCTAGTCCAAAAAAAAGGACAATAAAATTGTAAGATTTCCTATGATTCGTCCGACGTGCCGCGAACATATACCCGACCTGGGTAGAGGGTCATCCACTTCAGTGCTAAAATACAGATATCATTTTTAATTTGGCATTAGTTGTTGACCTGATATATTAAGTTATTTTACATATATTCGGGGGTTTTTTGGTTACTTTACAGGGCTTTTGACACTTTTTTACCGTTTTCTCAGTTACCAGTTTTGACTGAATTTTTCCGGGGTCAGAAATCAATTTCTCTTCTTCCAAAAAATCTGAGATCAGCCATATCTGATAGCTTGACATTTGCTATGCCTTTCTCCTTTTTTTCGGATTCCATTTTGTCTATTACATGACATTCGTACATCTCCTAAAGTTTAGCTGATTTTTGTGTCAAAATCGTGTGTAGTGACGTCACTAACTAGCTTTATCTTTAAAAAAAAAACATTTTTTTTAATATGCAAGAGGTGTGAAACAGATGCCGGTCAGGCGTACTTTAGAAGTTTGGCGTTAATAGCTGGCATTTTTTCGTTAGATATTTGAGATATTTTCAGGGGGGACTACCCCCCCCCCCCCAGTGGACTCGGCGGGGTTTAATAAGTGTAATTTTGACAGCGTTTTCCGAAAACCTTTAGTTTTCTACCAAAACCGAAAAACATGACGTATTCTCACGTCATTTCCGGTTGACCTATCATAATCTTACATTTTTCCTTCAGCCAACATCTGGAAAACTGATGTGGGACAAAGTACTGAAAGTTTGGTGCAGACAATATATTTTTTGGTTTAGGAGATATTGCAAAATAACGGGAGGGAACTATAAATAGCCCCCCCCCTCCCTCCCCAGTAGCACGTGGGTTAACATTACGCCTACGGACGTTGTATGGAAAGAATCAACTTCAAAGTGCCTCCGTCCCCCAACTTCCAGAAGGTGGCGACGCCCTTGTCCAGTAGCCGACGCCCAGTAGCAAATGCCGTCCCATGGAGTAAAACAGACGCTGTCTAAGCCAGACAATTTGCGTCCTCAGAGGCAAATGCCGCCCCGAAATGAGGGTCCTCGTCGAATCCAGCTTATCAAAAGTTACAAAAAATGTTAAAGGTCTAACAAAATAAAGTGCCGGAAATCCGTCGAGTTTTTCATATCAAGGGCAGGGTTTGATCCAGAACGGTAGTTTGGAAAGGGCCACCGGTGTTTTTTTGGGGGGCGGGGGGACCAAATTTTTACGACCAAATCACTAATCATTATTTACCGCCCCCTCACTCAATAACTTTTTTGAAGCCATGTAGGACACTCAACTATTTGAGCACCCACAATTATTTTGATAAAACCACACCCCTGATTTGAGCCTTACGGTTACAGGTGGATGCGGATTTGATCCCTACGGTTACGGATTCTATCCCCACCCAGGGGCGTAGATTCTCCAGAAATAGGAAACTACATCCCTGTCCCCACGGTTACCTTACGGTTACAATACAATTTGTTTAACCATGTACACCTCTAGGTACAGCCCCCTGGTGTTTCACCTTTAATTGAGCTAGAGCTTTGATTGAAAATCGAGCACGTTGCTTGTGACGAGAGGAAGCCATTGCCATCATTATTGCCGGTCATTAGGTGACCTCTAAGGTCATGTCAATGACCCGGATGTCATCCATTCGTAAATGTGTAAAAATTAACACTTATCAAGTTAAAATAATGAATGAACATCTTGTTATGCTGGTGCCAAATTTGAAATAATCAGCGTCACAAAATGTCCTACAAACTGTCAAATTCCCAAAAGGTCATGTCAGGTCATCTGAGGTCAGTGACCTCGGTTGATCTGCAGAAGCGCATGGCCCCAGCTTGGAACACATACCTAATTCTGTAAAATGGGTAGCATACATATATATAAAATCAGCGTCACCAAATGCCCTATTAACTACCAGAAGCTATATAAAGTCACCTGAGGGCATCGTAAGTCAGTGACCTTGGTTGACCTCTGCAAATGTCCATCAAGGTCACAATCTCAGTGGATACTACATTTGTCATCTGGAAACACCTGCAGTGCAGTGTGCATACCTGTGCATCTGAACAACACATACTCGGAACTGCACAAGTTACCTGGAATCAGGATTGATACTACAGGACGCCATTTGCGCCTGACATGACCTTGATAAACCACATCGGTCACAACGATGGCCATCGTCAACGAAGCCAGCCATCATCATCGTCTTCGGCGAAACTTTCCCGCCGCTTCGCGACGTCAAATCCGTGGCCAATGCCATCGTAGTAACGAAACCATCCCTCGGTTCGTCGTACTCGTAACGTTGAATTGAATGAGTAACATCTTTAGCGTATTATCCTCTGCAAGGCCCACCGCCTATATTTCTGGGTTTTATCAAGCAAACCCTTAAAATGTCGCACCGGTTTGCGACGCTGTATATTTCAAGTATATTTGAAATACCTACCTACTATAATATCATGAAAATCCACATTGAAAATGCTGCAAAGGCTGAAATACACGCAGTCAAAATAGGGGTATATTTTTTCCTCATTTCAGCCGATCCCTACTCAAGAGTTCTCGGCGACGCCCCTGCGAGTTGGTATGAAATAAACGATATTTTTACGTATATGTGTATATCCGCCGTATATGCTAGGAAATATCATGTTTTTGTTGTTGTTTTTTCTCCGAAAAAGTGTTCTTAAGCTCGAATACCAAAATAAGGTGACTGGCCCAAATCTGCGGTGAAAAAGGGGGTAGGGGAGAAGTGTCATATTGCGCCACGCTAAGGGAAACATCGTTTGGAAAGCAAAGTTGAAGAGCTTTAGGGATGGGTGATATCTTCCCTCGTAAATCATTCATTTTTGCATGAGATAGCACACCCTTTATATATACATCTCCCATAAAATCGGTACCAGAGTGATTCTGCCAGACCCTTGCAAAGGGCGCATTTACGAACACCGTCATTAAAATGCGCCATGGTCCTTTTAACAAAGCATTCCTAAATGCGCCACGTGCACCTAATAGCGCCCATATGTGCTTTATTGGTGTGGACGTTTTTGAGAACATGCATCATCTAATAAAGTTTGCCAATATAGCAGGAAGATGCACGAACAGCTGGAGGATGAAGGATTTTTTATCCTTATAGACACATTTCAACCAAAAAATACATACATACAACATTGATGGGCGAGTTGTCACATTCTTCAAAATCGCGTGTTTCGCTTAAGAAACCATTGCAATTCGGAAAAAACGTTCGGACATGGGCTCCGCCAGCGGGGGGAACGGGGGGACATGTCCCCCCCACTTCAAAGTTGGGGGGGGACAGAGTGTCTTTTGTCCTCCCAACTTTGAGCACATGACAGTAACTTCCCATTATTTTTTTTTTTTTTCCCAAAAAAAAAAGGCCCAAACCCCTCCAAAAACAACAGTACACATACCGTCTTAGCGTCTTTCAAACAGTAAGAATTAGTTATCCAGGGGAATAAAATCAAAATTTGCGCGCTCCACAGGAGCAAAAAAATGCAACTGAATTGTCATTGTATTCGGGCTGAAACACAATTATCAATTCGCACCGTTTCGCAGCGCATTACTGTGTTATGCTTTGTTTATATGTTAATACTTTTCTACACCATTGTGCAAAAAAGTTAGCTTTATCACTTTTGTACCGCAGTGTTACCCCGCGCCCCACGGCGTTTGTGTTTGAGCATCCCCCTATGGTTTTATCGATTACAAAAAAATGCGGCGACTAGCGCCGCCAAATTT
>VOPJ01016262.1:0-12587 GCA_014673585.1 Semibalanus balanoides | reverse complement strand
GTTACATTCCCGCACCGTGTACGACGTGGCCTGGAGTCCCCTGACAGGGACGAACGCCACTGTCTGAGGCGACGATGCCAGCGCGAGTTACTGGAGGAGCCCGGAGATGACGGCAGTTCGGCTAGATTCGGTCCGGCGGCCGGTGTGCCGCGTGAGTGCGACCGGGAAATGAGCGCGGGTAGCTGGAGTCACACGGAGAGGGGCCTGCTCGCCTCGGCCGGAGATGATAGCCTGGACAAGCTGTGGAGCGAGCGAGGAGTGAAAGCAGATGTTATAGGTGGCGCGACTGCAACGGTGGAAGCGGTTATAGTCTATAGGTGGCGCCACTGAGGCAGTGGATGAGATGTCGCGCTAATTGTTGTTTGTGTGTGAGTTCATAAATATAAATCTCTTTTAAACACCCACACAACAGAAATAAGCTTGGTAGTTCCGTTCGATGAAGGCATAAACATGCAATTCAGGAACTTCATCATAGCTTGATTCATTATCCGCGCGACATAAAAGTACGTTTCTGACCTGGATACATTGCCAAAACGTGTCATATTTGTGACGATGCGATTTGAGCGCAGAGCATAGGTGCCCTAATGGCGCACATTTAGGTACCATAAAAACGCACAGCCGTATTTCGCCTTTACCCTCAACCAGGTAACGGGGGTCACTTTTACCTCCCCTATATTTTTTCGGGAATAACGAAAAAACGTGGCGAGCTGAGCTTCAGGCTCGCCATGCAATACCACATTGTTTTGTTATTTGTTGTTGTTGTTGATTTTTTTTTAAAGGTCACAACGATTATCTAGAGACACCAGTTTTGAAACTATTAATAAAGTCGCATTCCTTCCCAAAATAGAATAGAGTCTTTTAAAAGAATATAGGCCCAGCCGTTCCTGAGTTTCAGGATGGCTGCAACAACGAAATTCAGTTTTGGGCTTTCCGAAGATCATAACACATAACCATGTGATATAAATATCGACTAGGATGATCAATAACATGGCAATATTTATGTTTGTATGTAAACAATGACCGATATTAAATAATCGAACTTCCGTTATTACAACATGTTTAAAATTATTCATAACGATGACCATAGGGTCACGGGTTTTGAAGCGGCTGGTTAAATCGCATACCCCAAATGGGGCCTTTTGAAAGAAAATCAAACCAGCCGGTCCTTAGTTTCGGGATGGCTGCAATGCCAACAATCCATATTCATATTTTTTAATGTCATAACGATGATCTAGGATCACCAGTTTTCAAACTGCTGCACTGACAGCAGTTTGAGAACACCTAGCAATCGCTCTCAAATGACGCTAAGCTTCGTGCTCACATTCTCACATAAATATGTTATTTGTACTCTTGTAATACCCGTTTTGGGCTGTTCTCACGGTACGCCAGCAATCAGCACGCATTCTTCACATAACTTATCAAGGGGATTCTCAAATGAGAACACTTCCCATTCTGAGGGTAAAGTAGTTGGTATACGAGACGGTATAGGGAACCCCGCAACTTAGAGGAACCCCGCATTTCGTAATAAGTAAGGGGGACAGGCAACTGTGTCCCTCTTGTGTGCGCCTCTGGTATGAGACAAACTTCTAGTCTTATTTTATATATTTATATGCATTTTTATTCCTGGAGCTTCAGCCCGTTACACATTTTCGTGCTATCTTACTTTGTATATTTTCGTGGTGGGCCCCTTCGAATGAAAAAAAAAATAATACCTTTACATTTGATTCTAAAAAAAAAAAAAAAACTGTCGGGGGGCCGAATCGCCCCCCACCCCCCTTGAGGTTTTTCGCGTACGGGTCATTCATAACTCAACTCAGAATCTTCAAACTTGCTGGCTTTCCTAACATTTTCATTGCGCATCGGAAATGGACTACTTTTTTTCCAAATTGAATTATTAGGAGGGGGTCCAGGGACAGTTTTTAGGGGGCGAGTGTCGTGGCGCGTTTTTTGACACAAAAATTTTGACATGGTTAAGCACTTCATGAGAGTTGCACAACATGTAACGCAGCATTCGTCGAATGAAGCGAAGTTGTTAGCAAAAACAGACATCTGGAATCACGAGAATTTGGACCTTGGTTGTGTTTTGTTCGGAGACTGGGCTATCTTCAAAGATTTCAACATTTTGAGATTTTGAAATCCCATTTTTTATTTAGATTGTTCTTTTGTTTTACAATACTCGCCATGCAAGTTTTTTATTTTCAGGACGTTTAAACAGAAAGAGCTTTATTATCTGAGAGAATCAATGCCAACATTAAATAAAGTTATTGTGTCTACGAAGTTTTAGTGTGAGTATCTAATATTTTGTATGACCTGGCTTGTCAGGTCAAACATGCTAACCTTCTAATACCTAAGTATTATGGTGAAAAATCGATACAAATTAGGGTGTTTGAATACTATTGCATCAATCCAATTATTTCTAAGGATCATGTACATCTTAGGCCCTTCTCCTCTGATGAGAAAATGTGATGGGATTTTTTAGTCAGTCGTAACCTTTTATAGGGTCATGGCGAAGTCCCAACAAACCATTTGTACCTCCTCAGAATACTCGTGACAAGAAATCCATAGAGACTCCACATTAATGTGTCTCAGAATGTTTGTCGTCGTCAATACGCAGTTCTTTTGATATGCATTTTGAACCGACTTACGGTCACCTTGACACTTGACCGTTGACCCTGGTCAAATTTTCGATTTGACACAAAGTTGATAATTGATTCGAACCGCATATGACGAGAGAAACCACGATCGCGTACCAAAATAGAGTCTGTATGATTAACTTGGTAGATAAAAAAGTTATAACGATTACAAACATTTGCTTCGTAAAAACATTTTCTTTTTTTATCTAATTGTTGTTGACCTCTACGTCCAAGATCCAATTGACGGGTGAAGGTCATTTCTGCAATTGCCTAAGGGGGCGTGAAAGGACATTAAAACTGCTTTACAGTGATTTTCTTCTGATTCCTCCTAGCTTTGCCTCCATAGCTTTCACCCAGGATAATTGGTGCAGGTTTCCTGAAACAATATTTCCCGTTTTGACAAATCAATATTTTTTGATGACGGTCACTTGGACCTGAAGAATTATGACCACTCTTAAGGGGTCCACAAAATAACTGAACTAAATAGAGTTCATTGTCGACCTTAGTCACACACCAAGTTTCATGTTTAATTTAATTTAATTTAATTAAATCACTGTAAAGAAAAATATATTTGACATTTCAAAAGAGTAGGCACACTCACTTTAAACATGTGCAGTTTCTGAGTGTTTGTTGTTCAGGAGCATATGCACAGGTATTTCTAGGTTTTCACTCTTATGGCAGCGGAGATCTGAAGGGGGGCCGAAAAAGCCCCCCACCCCCCAGACAGATTCGTATACTTTTCATCCCTCCAGGAATAGGGTTAAAAAATGACAGAGGCCCACCAGGCCGCCTCATAGTTGCCTGAGTGCCCCGCATTTTGTAAGGGGGTACGGGCCTGTGTGCCCCCTTGTGCGTGCCTCTGGGCACTTCAGATTGAAATATAAAATGTAAAACTTTGACTTTCATTTGTATGCTTTTTATTTGCAAATACAACAAAACAGGGCCAACACAGGGTCGCCACAGAGGGACCCCACCAGGCCGCACGTAGCAAATAGGGGTGGTGGGGTCCCTCCAACATCCTGGAGGCCAGGGGCCCTTTTCGGTGCGCACAGCGTGCCGAAAAGAATCGACGAGACCGCAAAGCGCGGTATCATGGGCTCTCCGTCAAGAGTCCGGAGACCACGCGAAGCATGGTCTATAGAGAGTTTAGAACACTTCAGAAGCTCTTTAGGGCCACCAGGACCCTCTCTGAAAGACCAGAAGGCCCATGGACATTAAAAAGCCCCCTCTTGAGTTCAGAGGGGCCTCTGGCTAGACGGAAATGGACCCTGGGCGATTCAGAAGGGTCCTGAACATGCCGAATGGGCCCGTAACCAGTACAGAGGGGCCCCTGGTCATGTCGGAGGGGCTCCTGGACAGGTTGGAGGAGGAGGAGCCCCTGGGCAGGTCAGATGGCCCCTGAGCATGTCGGCAGAGCGACAAAACAGCGCAGTCCCTTACCAGGTCTTAAGGGCCCCTGGACAGACCAGAGGGCCCCTGGGAAGTTCAAAGGGCCCTATGTAGGTCAGATGGGCCCTTGAACAGACTGGAAGGGTCCCTGGGTGGGCCAGAAGGGCCCCTGAACATGTGTAATTGGCCTTAGTCAGCACAAAGGGATCCCAGTGCCCAATGGGGCCCATTCAACTCTCAAGAAGGAGGCCCTTTCAGCGTTCGGGAAGGGGGCCCTTTTGAGGCGCCGTCACACCGGGCGAAAAGCTGGTTTAACGTGCCTGCCTCAGGGGGGCACCACGGGACCACCTCAGAGGGGCCCCGCATTTCGTAAGGGGACACGGGCCCGCGAGCCCCCACCCTTGGTTGCGCCTTTGCACATCCGTCATGTGGAGTTGTTGACGCTGGTCTATAGAACGTATTTTTTCTGAATTTAGCCATATACTTCATTTCTCCAGAATCACTCTAGTTACTGAGATATTCCATATTCGCCAAGATCAGTATGACATCACAAAAGTATCGGTATTCGCCAGAGGCTTTCGCTACTAGAAGCACTGCCCGATAACTATTACACTGCTAGCATATATCGTTAGCGCTGGCCAATAGATAACAGCTCGTGCGCGCTGATAGCAGCTGCCGAACAGAGCCTCGGTTTCCATTTAACATTGCTCTATGGGAAGCTTATTGTCTTAGGTGCGCCATTCTAGATAACATCTTCTTTTCTCTGTTTATAAAGGCGATTGTTTATGCATATCGAAACAAAGCAATTTGCAAAACATAATATAAGTAAAAAATAAACTAACGGGGCTCCAGATGTGAACTTTATCGTATTTGATAATCAAACCAATAACTTCTTACCATAATACAAATGCATTAAACATTCCAAAAGAGTAGACACACTTCCTTTAACCCTCGCCACAGTAGGGGGGGGGTTGCAACCACCTCCTCTTTTTTTCCGGAATAACTCGCGTAAGTATCAACTGATCGCGATGAAAAGTTCAATTCCCAACTTTGCAATAATTCGACAGATACTCTAAAAATTGCGAACTTCTGACCTCTATGAACCATGACCTTCGACCTGTTTCTGAAGGTCGTGTTTGGTGAAACTGGCGTCCCGTAGTATCAATCCTTTAAAGGGAGTGTGCCTACTCACATTGGTCATGTGAAAGTGTTGAACACTGTCGTGTTAGAGACAGATTTTTCTGAATTTAGCCATATGGCTTCATTTCCCCAGATCAACTTTAGTTACTGAGGATATTTCAATCGCCAATCACATAAACTGGAAGTATTTAATTATTCGATGGTCGCCAGAGAGCTTTCGCTACTAGAAGCCATTGCTCATTAAATTACAACGCTAGCTATATTGTGTAGCTCTGCCAATAGAAAACAACTCGTGAGCACTTGATAACAGCGCGAACAGATCCTGATCCAAACAGAACCCATTACATGCTCATAAAAGGTTTGTTGTATCGTCTTTAGTGCGCCATTATAGGAAATCTTCGCTACTCTGTTTTTTAGTGACGATGTTTATGAGTTTTTGAAACAAAGCAAATGGCAAAAACAGAAATATAAAGTAAAAAAATTCAACTAAAGGGGCTCCAGACGTGAATTTTATCGTAACTATAATCAAACCATTGGCTTCTTACCGTAAGAAAAATATATTTGACATTTCAAAAGAGTAGGCACACTCACTTTAAACATGTGCAGTTTCCGAGCGTTTGATGTTCAGGAGCATATGCACAGGTGTTTCTAGGTGACAGCTGTGTCTTCTGCAGAGATTGCGATCTCGATTGACCTTTTCAGGGCTCAAACCAGGTCACTGACCTGCAATGATGTCTTTGTTTTGTCTCATATCCCTTTCTAGTATAGTTTGTGACGCTGATTTCAAAGCTGGGATCAATTTTACATAATTATATGTTACACTGGGGCCATGCACTTCCAAAGGTCAACCGAAGTCAACAAACTCAGATGACCTGACATGAACTTTCATAATATGGCGGTTTAAGGTTTAAGGTCATTTTGTGATGCTGGTTTCAAATTTGGCGTCTATTTAGCATTCTAGTATGTTCATTTACGATTTGAGCTCCATTAGTATTCATTGTTTACACATTTACGATTTGATGACATTTGGGTCTTTGACATGTCCTCAGAGGTCACCTAATGACCCAGGACCATAAAATCAGATGTCAATGGCATTCTCTCGTCACAACAATCACGCTCGTTTTTTAATCGAAATTAAAGCTCAATTTGGGACCAAACGCCAAGGGGGTCGTACCCCTCTCCTACACGGTCACGCAGTGATCTTGCTCAACACGGGCTAGGGTTTAAGGGAGTAGCCTACTCGCATCACTCATGTGGAGTTGATGACACTGGTCTATAGAACATATTTTTCTAAATTTAGCCATATGCTTCATTTATCCAGATTCACTCCAGTTGCTGAGATATTCCTAAGGCTCCAAGATCACGGTGGAAGATAAAAATTATCGGTATGTTCCAGAGCTGAGGCTTTCTCTTTTAGAAGCACTGCCCAGTGCCCTCTATTACACTGCTAGCATGTATCGTTAGCGCTGGCCAATAGAAAACAACTGGTGCGCGCTGATAGCAGCTGCCGTACAGGGCCTCGGTTTCCATTTTACATTGTTCGGATAGGATTTATTGTCTTAGGTGCGCCATTCCTAGATAGCATCTGCTTTACTCTGTTTATAGTGGCGGACGTTTATGGATATCGAAACAAAACAATATGCAAAACAAAATATAAGTAAAAACAAAACAAAATGGGCTGAAGACGTGAATTTGATGGTATCCAATAATTAAACAAATATATATAACCGTAAGAAAAATATACTTGACATTCCACTATACACACCTCCCAGGGGCGCAGCCAGACCTTCAGAAAGGGGGGACAAGCCAGTCATGGTGAGCCCTCCAAAAAAACTATCCCTGAATATGGCAAACTCTATGGATTTTGGCAAATTTATTTTGTGATGACCCCTTTTTATTTTGTATAGCTTTATTAGCTGGATAAGGCCAGGACCCTCAGGAACCTTAGAGAGGCCCCTGAATCAGGTACGTAGTCAGAATTTCGTCCGGGGAGGGGGCGGCGCCTCAAAAGGGCACGTTCCCGAGCCTTGAAAGAGCGAAACAAAACGAATGAAAAGGCACGTTACAAGGATGTAGAATGCAGTATGACAGATGTGGCATGGGTCATACCAACTTTTCGGAGCTGAAGTTAGCAAACTGCCATACCTATCAACTTTGGAACCAGCGACACTAATTTGGAATCAGCTATACCAGCTTCGAATATATTGTGTTATGCTGAAGACCTGGAAGCCTTAAATCTATTGCGCCGCGAACATTTTGAGTCTTATGCCCTAGATATGCATTGAAATCAGTGCGTCGCATTGCGTATGGTGCGGACCTCTGATGATGATTGGGGTTTTAGGGCGCTTCGACAACGAATGTCACATGGCGCCCATGGTGCAGACCTCTAAAATTGCTATTGTGCGTTTAGAAGTGCACTAAAAAAGGTGATAGTGAGCTATTTGGCCAAATCATGAAGGAAAGTAGCAATATAACACATAATTGCGCCAAGAAATGGCGCGTTTTTAACCCGCATATAATATAATTTGTAGTTACATTGTAGTGCGGAACGGCGCGAAAAATGTTAAGTTGTATTACCCCGGACAACTGCATTATTACTGTTAAAAGGCCCAGGGTCCCTTCAGATCGTCTAGGGGCCCTTCCGACCTTTCAAACGCCCTTCCAACCTGTGCACTGCAGGGACTCATGACCAGTGTTGGATTTTTGGTTTGGGCTCTTGGATTGAAGCATATCTTTGTTGCGTAGCTGTAGTACTTTTGCTAAAATAGTACACAAATGACCATTATTTGGCTCCTCAGACATATGCTGTTGAACGGGGAGGGGGGAGGGGTGCGGTCGGTAGTCAGCAGATATTCATCTCTATATAGCGCATAGTGTACATATTTTATCTGTAGCATACTTATTTCTTGTAGCACAACTTTTTTGAATTAAAAAATATAACAAACGGGCAAAAATCCAACACTGGACTCATCTGGGATCCGCATAAAGTCATGATGTGGAGCAGGTGACATACATTAAATACAGAGAGGACTAACTCCACAAAACAATCTGTTGTTCTGGTCAGGGGCCCCTCCGATCTGCACAGGGGGCCTTTCGAACTTTTCAGTTGCCCTTTGGTCTGTCCAAGGGCCCTCCAGCTTTTAAAGAGGCCCTTTAGACATAGCAAAAGACTGCGCAGACTGCTTTGTCGCCTTGTCGACATGCTCAGAGGGCCCTCTGATCTGCCCTGTGGCCCCTCCTTGTGCCGACTAGGGGCCATTCCGCATGTTCAGAGGCATTCTGACTAGCTCAGGGGTCCTTTCGGTCTAGTAAGGGGCCCTCTGACCTGCACAGGGGCCCTTGCAACTTCCCAGGGGCCCTCCAGCCTGCTCAGGGGCCCTCGGCCTGGTAAGGGACTGCGCTGGCTGCTTTGTCGAACAGACTCAATACGCCCCAGGACAAGCTCGAGAGGTCCCTGAACAGACTCTAATGGGCCCCTTAAACATACTCGAGAGGCCCCTGGGCAGTTTTACGGGACCCTGGACATGCTTCAGCTTGAGAGGCACCTGAGCAGGTTTGTTGGGCACATGGGAGGGTTCAATGGGCCCCTGGACATGCCGAAGAGGCCCCAGGGCAGGTTTTTGAGCCCCTGAGTAGGCTCAATGGGCACTTGGACTGGACATACTTGAGAGGCGCCTTGTCAGGATTTTGAACCCCTGATAGAACTCAATGGGCCCCTGGACATGCCCAAGTGGCCCTCGGCAGGTTTTGGGGCCCCTGGGAGGGCTCAATAAGCCCCTTAACATACACAAGAGGCCCCATTGGTTGGCTTTGAAAGCCCTTCCGTGTCTCAGAGGGCCCTTAACATGCACCAGAGTGACCTTTCGCCTGGTTTGAGGGCTCCTCTGTGACTATTAAAAAGACACTCAGCTAATACAAAGGGGACCATTCTCGATGGTCCCCTTTGTATTACGGTCCTTACGGTCCCTGTGAACCGTAAGGGGCAATTTCCCCTTTGCCTCCTGGCTGTGTCTCTGACACTTCCTTTAATAGGGGGATAAGTTAGTCCCTATTCATAATTCGTGTCTCGGATCCTTTTTATATCGGTGACCTAATAAAGAAAGAAATGTGACATCCGCATAATAGATAAATGGGAAAAATGCAAATGCTCCCTACTCAAACAATATGCATTACACCAGGCCAATTCTTTCAGAATCATCTTATATTTTTACCTCATTCTTGATTAACTTTATTCATGATTGATATGGCTTAAGATGCACAGAGCTTGACGTTGATGTCTTCAATGATTTTCAAGTCGTGGGGAAAATCTGGGGTCAGATTATGAACCCCTAGCCAGGAGCAAGTTAAAGGAAGCATACCTACTATTTTCGAATGCTATTAAATTGATTATTTGATACGATACAATTCACATCTGAAGCTATTTTACTTCAATTTGACTTACATTCTTTTTTGCATGTTGTTTTTGATTGATAAACGAGCACCACTATTAAAATCAGAGTAAATAAGATGTAACGTGAAACGACGTACCTAAGGCAACAAGGAGCCCATACAAAAATGTTGACAAACCGTTGAAAAGCAAAATGGCCACCGAGGCTCTGTCCGGCATTTGTTTATATTTAGCCTGAATATGTTGTATGGATGGCTTTCCGAGGTCAGGACCCACGCTAAGCAGAGCTTGTTGCGCTGGTCCTGACCTCACCACCCAATCGCGCAATGCCTGTTGGCCTGCATAATTTAGACACGAAAGTTGTGCGTGCCCGACATACCTGGACACGGTCCGCCCCGCACACTGACGTCTGTTTGTTGATTGGGGTTTTAGGGCGCAACAACTGCTTGGTTATTTTGCGCCCATAACCAGATAACCTGACCTCGAGTGCGACCGCTGCCACCGGCCGCAGGCCATCCCAGTGGGCCAGCCAGGAGCAAATGGCGAGCGCTGAAGCAACTCGAACCCAGGCTGCCAGTACCAGGATAGATCGGAAGTCCAGCGCTCTCCCACTGAGCTACAGGGGTGGAAGAAGCCTTCTGGAGTCAACCCGATAATTGTGTGATTCCATCACGTTCCTGGAGCACATGTAATAGCTCGGCAACTAGAGTGAACCTCGAGAAATGATGTCATGGTTAAATTCAGAAAATAATGTTCTATAAACCAGTGTCAGCAACTCCATATGAGTGATGTGAGTAGGCACACTCCCTTTAAGTTTTGTTTTGCTGTATAATTTATGAACAAACCCACCATGACATGGTCGAGATCAATACAGTGAAAATTAGTACTATATTTTAGGTTGTACTGGCCAATATTCCACAGCTTTTTTATGTTACAAAACTTATTATTTAGTTACCTAACTTAACTTATAGGTCTCTACGCATCATTTAAGACAATATTATGCACCTTTTGTCATTTATTTATAATGTATCTTACCGAACGAAAATCAGTCATACTTCAGCAATGCACCTCCGATATATATTGGTTAGTAAAACCCCCAAAAGACTAGATTGACAGCCCCATAATTCTCAAGATGTCAAAATATCAAGATTCTTCTACAAAATTAGCAATATTTTATTCTTCAAATCTCTAAATCCAGCCTAGTTCTGCTGGCTTGACGGAGTTAATGAAACGCGGCCTCCGGCGGCATTTCAACACATGCCTATGTGGTTATAGGGATTGGCGAGTCAGAATTAGCTCAGGCGTGGTTTACAAAAGGAATGGAGATGGAAAGACAATCAGCTGTTGCATTGTTTAATTTAGAGAATTATGGGGTTGCCAATCTAGACTATTTGGGAGGTGTCAGCTGTTTTGTAAACAAAATTTCACAACGAGCGACGCAAGAAATGTGGTGAGATATTAACTATTGAAGTTAAAATTAGTTATGGTTAAAAGTGTATTCGTGAACCTCCCTCCCCCCCCCCAAAAAAAAAGCATGACTAAAAATAATAAAAAATATCAACATGTGCAGCATTATTCGGCGATTGCGCCGCAATTTCGGTGCACGTCCAGCGTAATTTCGTCTAGCCAAAGTTTGGCGCACAGACCCCTGATATTCCAGTTAAATCCTTCAAGGCCGCAAGACTGGGTCCACTGTTCCACACCGCTGCCAGTCACCTGCCACTGAGAGTAAGAAGGGTGTAAAAGTCAGAAGAGCACTTAGAGGCCCTGTGGCCTGTAGGGCCACCAGGGCCCTCTTTGAAAGACCAGAGGTTCCCGTGGACATTTAAAAGAACCCTGAACAAGTCAAATGGGCCCCTAGCCAGCACAGGGGGCCCCAGAGCAGGTCGCAGGGGCCCCTGGGCAGGTCGCAGGGGCCCCTGGGCAGGTTAAAGGGCCCCCTCAGCAGGTCGGAGGGGACCCTGAGCATGTTGATAGGGCGAAAAAGCAGCCAGAGCAGTTCCTTACCAGTTTGAAAGGGCCCTTTGTAGGCTGGAAGGCCCCTAGCCAGACCAGAGGGCTCCTGAGAAGTTGAAAGGGCCCCTGTGCAGGGTCAGCTGAGGGCCTTTGACCAGAATGAAAGGGACCCTGAGCAGGTCAGAAGGGCCAATGAACATGCCAAATCAGCCCCTCACCAGTACGGAGGAAGCAGACCTTTTCATCTGTTCTGCTGGGCCCTTTCAATGCTCGGAAATGGACCATTTCAATGCTCTGGAATGGGCACTTTCAACGCTCAGAATGGGTCCTTTATCGCTCAGGAATAGGCCCTCTCAAGGTGCCCCACTTCCTGGGCAAAATCCTGGCTACATGTCTGGTAAAGACCCTTAGAAGCACCACCCCAGACAAGATCCTGGCTACAAGCCTGGTTCATGGACCTCTCTGAGGAGTGAGGATCCTGCTCCAATCTAGCTCATCAAAAGTTGAAAAAAGGACTTCACAAAATAATGTGTCCGAAATCCATAGAGTTTTTCATATCAATTTATTGTTATTTTACTTTTTTACCTTTCAACGCTCAAGAAGGACCCTTTTGAGCCCCCCACACCTGGACGAAATCCTGGCAACATGCCTGATTCAAGGTCATCACTGTGACCTTGGTAAAGGCAAAAAGCCCATATGGGCATAGCAGTAAAATTGAGTCTCAGAAACATCTGGACCGATTTGCTTGTCGTAAGCACCAATTGATTCAGCGCATATGATTTCATCAGCCGTTCTAAATCTGGTGAACTTAGGTCATCAGCGTGACATTGTAAATGAAAACAGACCATATAAGCCAGTATGCAAAACGGATCAGGAATGTCAAGATATTTGGGGCAGCACAAATCCTGCCCTATTTGGGGCAGGATTTGTCAGATCAAATTTAGCTCCTCAGCCAAATGTTGTTGACCAGGGGTGGGAGGGTAGTTTGAAGAATCACATTACACTTTATGTTGATTGATTCCAAATGACATGACTATGAGCTGCCCCAAATAATCTTACCACTGCCCCTAAGTTTCAAAAGC
>VOPJ01016250.1:0-14956 GCA_014673585.1 Semibalanus balanoides | reverse complement strand
GCGGGTTAAGGACTTGGCTCCAGAAGTCCCAAGATATTTCAGGAGCTATGAGATCTAGCAATAAAGGAAACGAAATGGAAATTGTTTATACATTTTAAGCGTAAAAATGTCTTCCACTTTTACATTTTATTAATAGTTTTAGGCTCCAGAGCAGAGACTATCATGGGTGCCCAAACCCCAAGCCCAACCCAGCCGAAACCCATGAACACCAAACCCAGACCAGAGCAGAACCATTAAAATCATAATATTGATACCCAATGCCATTGGGGACCCATTCAGATAAAGCAGATAATTATTTTCACAAATTTCGAGCCATTACCTAGCATGGTTGACTTTTCTAATATTAACGATAATATTACTAGGCACTGTTGTGTTGCTGCTGATTTGAAACTTATCGAACACTTTGCGTTTCCAACATTATTTCATATTTGGATCAGACCTAGGAATCAGACATGGTCTAAAAAATTTACTGCCCTAATATAACTTACCACGATTTATTGTTGTCATATAATTACCAAAGGTCTATTGTTTAAGTTGTCCTACTATCATATACAAAAACGTATTCACCTGGTTAACATCTGGTTGTCAAGTAAAAAATAACTCTTAGCGACATTATTTCAAAATTGCCATACCCATGCCCGCCCAGTACCCATGAGAAGTCAAAAAATGCCTACCCAACCCAGACATTTGGAATAATTGAGAGGGCACCCATGGGTGCACGCAGCCCATGATAGTCCCTGCTCCAGAGGTGGTCAAAGGTCAAAAAGGCTATTTGTGGCAACTTTTTCTTCTTCTCAAAAATATCATTTTACCTAACAAATAGGGTGAAAATTGGGATCACCTCGAGTTTGTCTCGTTAAGGCGATTTGTATCATCTTCATGTTGATCAGGTTAGGTCAACTAATACATTTGACCTCAGTCAAAGGTCAAGTGGTGACCCACGAAGGTCATGTTTTTCACATTGGTAGACGTGTCTCGATACAAACACATTAGTTCCAGATTCACTTATACATCTTTATGTTGTCGAGAGTTATTGACAAATAAGTGTAAGTGACCTTAGATGACCTCGGCTGACCCTGTAAAGTTCACCTGAGCTGGGTACGGAGGATTTGCATATCCTTGGAAAAGGAAACATTTCAATAGTTCCCATTTACTTGTGATGAGAAGGTAACAAAACCTTAGGTTACTGATGCAAAAATATGACACTAACAACATATTGGTATCTATTCTCTTTTGAAATCCTGTACGTTTTAAACCGATCAGCTGAAAATTGTGACTGTTGTATGACTGCAAACGTTTTTGGAGGTTGCGTTACGTGACCTGTCGTGGTGACCTGACCTTAGATGGCCCGAGGTAAACGAAAATCCGACTACGTTGGTAATTCATACTTACAGAGATTTGCTTTCTTTGGCAGTGCTGGGTGCCACAATTTGCCCACTATTCATGGAAACTGGAGGGTGGAAATCAACCCTCCCTAAGCCGTGCGCGTGATAAGCAGAGAATGCTGTGGACTGCAGCCTCTATTTTAAGCAGCAATTATATCTACGAACTATCAACTGATATCAACGCCCATAACGCAAATACTTCAAGGGGGATTTACCCTACTCATCGGTACCTAGAGTTACGCTATACCGGGGCATGGGTGCTGCATAATGAAATAGATAAAAAACTATAAATTGTCAAAAGCATTGCTTGAGCAAAGCTGCAATGTGGGTAGCTCAAAATAAACCGGAACAACTGTAATTTTACGGTTCTAAGTCTTAAGATGGTATCAGCTTTTGGAGAGAAAAAAAAACGAATATGAATAAATAAAGTATAAGCATATTGCTTACTTCCTCAGAAAAATGCCCGATATTTGGTATTCTGTTACCTTTTTTATTTCGCATATAAACCAGAACATATATGACCTTTATTCCAGGGCTGCGGAGTCGGAGTCGGAGTCGGTCGGAGTTGGTTATTTTGGCTGGAGTCGGAGTCGGAATAGGAGTCGGTAAAACTTGACCGACTCCGACTCCAGCTGTCAGTTATGGGCAGCATATGGGCAAGTTTCATTTCATGTGCGTTTATAAGGATTTTTAATATACGTTCGGTGACGATGACTGAAGTTAATGACCCTTAATTTGCTTAGCTTTGATTCTGTTGTTATATACCGATTGTAAATAATGAGGTGTGTAGAGTACTACAATAAAGTAGGAACAGGACCGGATGTGTTGGTCGGATAAATTCAGTGTAACGACGATCCTTTTTACCAACTATCATTGATAAATCAATTTGTAAAATAGAACGGTTTATAAGCGTCATGTAGTTTTGCGCACGTGAGTAAGCATTGCCCTTCAATAACTGTATTGACCTTAATCATTGGCTTGATATTATTAACCATGATGTTTTAGGTGTAAAACAACAACCTCAATTTTTCGCCGTTTCAAGAACTTTAAATTAGGAAATTGAAAATAACGAATTTTTAATACAAACATCTTCCATTAAAAAACACCAATCTCGTTTTTCCTTTAAAGGTTTTATACGGGTTTCTGTAAAAAAAACTCTTTCGCAGTTGTATGGCTTTTAAACATGCTTAAAGACATATATCAGGGACCTCAATGCACATTTAGTCCATTATTTCAGCAATTATCAGTGTTAAAACATAAGAGCTTTTAGAGACTTGTATCACTTAACAAGTACTTGATCAGCATTACTGTCCACCACTTTTACCCACTCTTCAATTTTAGAGTTGTGAATTATCTGCAAATCCTAAACTGGATCACATCATGATTATGTAATTCAAAACTTACCAGACTTCTTATTTTAACACACTGTTCATCCAAATTTTGTGGTGGTCAAATATCTCTTTTTGCCTGGTTGGTAGCGTTGATAATTTGGTGGTGTCGTGTTTGAGTTTTGACAAGACAAATCATGACAAATATATAATTTTAAGGAACAAATGGGTAACTGCAGCTATCGTTGTAACAAAACAAGCTTATTTTGTAATAATATTGCTTATTTTACCGGAAATATGCCATAGGTGATGTGTTTTTATTAACATGAAAGAGATGACTGCCTCTGCATCAGCAAGTACTGCAGAAATTACGCGGTGTCATCACCGCGCACTTTGAATTGTTCTTACGTGCAGAAGAGGTCATTTCCAGAAAAATGTGGCTACCATGGGCCTTCTATCACATTTATAAGTAAGTTGTACTATGTAACTCAATTATTCTAGGAAAAACCCGTATACTCCCTTTAATCGGGCACTTTCTTTGCAGGGCGATTACTTTTAATATCTGCTGACAAAGCCAGAACCAAGGTCATTAAGCTTCGCCTTGGTGGGGGTCATTTTGACCCCCACCAAACTGAAGGTTTTATGAGAATATTGGGAAGACACCAGCGCGCAGCGGCGATAAATTTAGAGTAACCTGTAGGGAACCAATTACCCACATTCATGGATGAATCCAGAACGGTTGGCTTGGGTCAGTTTGGAGGGGGGGGGAATCCCCAAAAAACTCGCACAATTTTCAAAACTCATCGGATTTCGTTTGCTTATGTATCAGTAACTGTTTTAAAACAAGCTTTCTTTAGTAAAAGATGCTTATATTTTTTATTATCTCAGGATATGTGTAAAATTTGCACTGATTTTGGGTGGTTTAAGGGGCATGGCCCCTTGTCCCCCTCTGGATCCGCCTCTGCCCACATTGCAATGAAATCTTAGTCGCTAGTCGTTTCAGGTCAGGTCGAAAGTGACCCTACCTCCAAAAATGTTCTGTTCGTGCCAAAGCTACAGGTTTTGAACTAATTATTTAAAACTCAAAGAATGTTATCAGCAAATAAGTTGCCTACAAAATGTATAGGTATCTAGAACGGGAAAAAGAAAGAACGGGAAAAAGAACAAAAACTTCCATTTCTCGATGTTCTGGTAAGCCACGACAGACGTAAATTGACAACTTCAGTATACAGGAAGCCGACAACGTCAAACCTGTATCGAGTACAGCTCTAGCCACCAAGGAATGAAGGCGGGCATTGTGAAAATCCTGGAGACCAGGAGCTCGAGCCGTCTGCAGTGACCTTTCAAGCCTCAAGGAAGAGGAAAAACATATTATGACATTTTTTTGATCTCCCAATGGCTACCCAAAGAAGTTTCATCGAGGAAGGCCTGAAACAGCGGAGGACGGACAACTCAAGATGAAGAAACAGGAGGAGCAAGGAATGAGAAAAGTGTTGCCAAGTTCCTTACGTACGGGCTTGTGAGCCGAAAAAAATAGCAACTATTAAGACCCAAAGGCATCCCAGGTGGCTCATAGTTCTTAGCCGTCTGCCGACCGCCTTAGTGAAAGTAAAACGACCCAGAGACCCAAAAGAAAAAAAGAGCGTTTACGAGATTCAGCTGTTCGTGCGGTTCCAAGCTACATTGGAGAGTCTGGGAGACCTAAAAACTCCGGTGAGAGCATGTGGCAGACATCAAGTTTGCCAGACTCGACAAAATCCGCGACCGCCAGACCACTTCGCTACATTGGTGCAGCGAGATGAACCCCCTCGAGGCCAAAACCATCGCGACTGAAGGCCACTGGAAGAAAGCGGGAAGGTTCAGGGGGCTATAGAATAAAACAGTCCGTGTTCTTGAATCCTGGATGAGGGATGGGTGCGTCTGAGCCCTATATGGACAATACTGCTGAGACGTGACCATCAGTTGTTGCTAGTCATACGACTCTTGTGTTTTTCTTGTGACGGCATTGAGTCTGATGAGATTGCCACCTATAGGTACATAGGTGCAATCTCATCATATATGGAATTGTTTGTTTGTTTTTATTTTCTATAGGGACTTAGTTATATTGACTAGTTCGTTTTTAAAGCTCGGTTATTCCTGCTGCTGTATGTGTTCGTGTGTTGCGTTGCGTTGCGTATGCGTTTTTATATATTTTTGAAGAACTGGTAAATTAATTTAGGTCAAATACTTGTTGGTCATAAATATGGTGTACTCAAGGATATGACCTGAACTAAATGGTATTTTTCAGTGCAGATCCGGTCTCCCGATTTGAGATTTATCTTGCTGTTATCACGCGACATAATTTATTTTTTATTAGTTGGACTTTTTAGGAATACTCGCGCCTTATTTCATGAATGAAGGCCCACAATGTGTGTCCGAAATATTTGAATTTTGTAATATTAAAGTCAATCCTCTTGAAAAACTCTTGAAAAAACTACATTAATTATAGGATCTATATTTTGTTATGTCAGTTGATCTAAGGTCAGATCAATTTCTGTGGTCTCCTGATAACCTTAGTCAATGGGATAATTTAGGAAACGGTTCCTACTCAAGGAAATGCATTACATTCAGGCTAATGTCAGGGACCCATTTTATCTTGAGCTCATTCATGATGACCAATGTGCAATTGTTGCTCAGTAACCATTGCAATACCAGCTGAGGTCATCTGAGGTCACCAGCACTTTTTGCCGATACCTCATAATGAAAAAGAGATAGAGACAATATAGACGAGACGCGTCTAGAGTCTAGACCTAGACCTAAAGCGTCTAGACCTACCTGGGTCACTTAATGACCTTGACCGGAGGTCAAATTTTGAACTTGACCCAATCCGACCATTGTGATAGTGGGTTCGAAGCGTCTTGACGATACAAACAGAATAACGTTGCTACTATTATCCCATCTTCATTAGTTAAGTTATCCACACAAACTTTCTGGAAGAAAACGCCTGAGTGAGCTTTGGTGACCTCTGGAGCCTTAACTATTGACATGAGTTAAAATTTGAGGGCACCGAAGGCGATTATATTTTTCCAGAGTTTCCTTTTTGCTCCTAGCTATCATAGTTTCCGAGATACTCGGGTTTTTCTGGATAAAAAGTTATAACATTGGAAATGCTGTCATTTGATAACCTCTGGTGACCTCAATATTGACCTGAGCCCCCCTAAAAAATGACCGAAATGGCTCAGATTCAGCCAGTCAGCCTTCAACACATTTTTCGAGTCTTTCTAGCTCTTTTCTTTTTCGAGTTAGTGGGGTCGTTTCGACTTCCCATTGGGGCGAAGTTGTTTTAGAGGCCCAACCGGGCGCGGGTCAAAGGTCGGAGTCGATCCCGGAGTCGGAGTCGGAGTCGGAGTCACCTGAAGACTGACCGACTCCGCAGCCCTGCTTTATTCTGCCTAATTTTTGACGAAATTTGTATTAAAAAAGAGACAATTGTTATTCATATTTTCTTATACATATAGGTATGTGCAATGTGCAATAAAAGAAACAAATATTTTAGAGAAAAAAGGCAAACAAAAAACAAGTCATACAATCATAATGTTAAACGGGCAGGGAAATTAACTTTGCGTGTGGCTGACCCTTTCTTTAAGTGGTTCCTTTTTTTAGTTTTAGTTTATTTTTAAGTGAACACTTCAAGTGATTCATTTATAATAGTAATTTTTTACTTGAAATATTTCTCAGAATTGTGCAACATGTTGGTAAGAATATAGCATGTTACAAAATTGCGGTTTGGTAGTAATTATCAAGATAATTTTGTGAAGGTTAGCTGTGATGCCAGACCTTTTGACACTTTTCAGAAGATTCCAAAATATATCGAGCACACTATTGGTCGCCCAACGGACTGACCCCCTCCTGACCCATAATGGACTCGTCCAGCAATGGCCAGCGAATCATTTCTAGTGCATCATTTCGCCATGCAAAGACAGGCCTTAATGACGCTGCCAGATTGAGTAATTCGTATGGCGCCTGGCGGTATGCTTAAATGAACGAATGGACTCTGGACACATATGTTCTTTAGAAACGTCTAATTTTGTATCCGAATCTTGTAATGAGCTTATTTTATGTTTCCATAACTCTTCAATAATTATAATATCGACTCAGTCAGTAATTTATTTCTTGGAATATATCATATCCTAAAACTTGCATACTAAGACTTTTATCATGTTCTAAAACATTTCGCGCAAAATAATCCATCGTGCAAACGGCTAATAACACTTATGATAGAAAAGTCATCAGTAAGCCACAAGGCTGCTATTGTCTGTTTGCACCAGTAGAACGTTTTTTGTCATTCATTCGCGTGGCTCCGTACCAAACTGTAGCGTAGCGAACGAAAAAATCGCTAGGGGACGACAAATGTGAAAAATACGGGATGAAGACAAGAAGATACTGGTAATGATCTGTGAGAGAAGTCGTCGCGACTTTATGTTTCCCCGTCTCACGTCTGTTGTTGTCGGGGTTCACACCACAAACTATCTGGGTAGTCCACCTTTTACTCTTGCCTCCTTTTACTCTTCGATATAAACATAAATGAATCTTTGAGATAGCATAAGACCGTTTTAAGTTAACTAACCTTTATTTTCGAATTTTCAAAATTGTTTTGTAACACAACGTGCAAAATCTGATTTTAGGTTAAACTTTATTTCTTTGAAACAAAATACTTACTAAATTTGAAATGAATGTCTAAGAAACTAAAATTATTTGGCGATGAACTGAAAACTAAATTCACTTTAGTAAACAAAGTGAAAGAATGTATAGTGCGGCCCTTGAAACCTGTCTTATCTGTCCCTACTTTACTCCTTGTCTTATTTATACCGTTACCTTATACTTAATAGCTGACATAAATGAATCCTGTCATTGATACAATTACGCAATAACAACTATCGCTTTGCTTTTTACTTCTCTCGCTCGCTCGCTCATTTCCTCTCCCTCAAAAGGCTCTCCAGCCTGGTGCTGTGATGATTTCTCCTGATGGCCCTGTCTGGTTGGTTATACTGAACGGTAAAAGGTCGGTTGCAAGGCCAGTAAAGCATCCAATCCACTGTTCCACATTCTGCAAACAAAGGATAAAACGTCTTACGCAGTACTGCAGTGCAGCTTGTACGCATAACTCTCTATGATTAAATACAAATTATCGCCTAATGGCACTTGCGCATTTCCACATAAACATCATTATCATCTCAAAGTAATTTATTTTAATTACAAAGCAACAAATATTATATGCATTTATAGAAGTAAATCCGCGATTTTAGTATTACTTAACTTGTTCAATTTTTGTTTTCAGCGGTTCTTCTGTCAGTCCTGGTGCCGCGCCTCTGCAGTGGGTTATAAGCCAAGGCCCTTGGGGGCACCTTGGAGGTCAGGTTGCGAGGCTTCGTGGCTCCCCTTAATCGTGGCGTTGGAGGGTCTACGGCCTCGGGAAAACTCTCTGGACTTCCACTCTGTTCCAGACACAACACTGCTATGCCCGTCATGACGCCTACTCCGGTTGACATCGACTCACCAGGAGAACGCCAAGGAGACCGCACCGAGGCCTCTACTCCACCCTGCTCCGACGGCCGGAAGCAATGGGACCTACTGGTTGATGTAACTCGGTACAACCTATGTTCAGTACTCGGGTGGCTCAGCATCCTCAGACCACCCGCGTTACAGCTATGCCCCGGTTCTGGCGCTGGAACGCTGGCTATGGCGGCTGTTACGGCCTGTTATGTAGGTGGAGAGCTGTGCCTTTCTGAAGGGCTAACGGTCTCGGCTATGTGAGTTAAGGGTGTCAAAAGTACCGCGAGCTGGTGGTTTGAAACGGCGCCCATTAAGAATGTCATCCTGAATACTGTCCCATCGGAAAGGTGTTGCTGTCATCATCATATCAGCAATCAAATGTTCACCAGCTAAATGGCGTCGTAAGTGTGATCTGTCATGAACTGCTGTCTATGATGTTGTGATTCAATCGTTCAAATAAAACAACATTATCACAATACATTGCTTAATGTGAACGGGACGGAGTCCTACGCATTGGGATGTGTTGAGTCAATCTATTCTAGTCTCCCAAGTTGCAACGTTACCAAGAAACATATGCCTGACTAGTGACTAATGCATCATAACACGGGCACAGCAGGGTACTTCAATAACCAGGAACAGCTGGGGAGGGGGGGATTTTCGCCTCTCTTAGATATCGAAATGAAGGGCCGTGTAACATCAAAAATGGGGACATCAAAAAATCAATATAGCTTGAGACAAGCTCTATCGAAAGTATATCTGTCTTGTCTATGTCAGGTCAATATTGAGGTCACAAGAGGTCATCACAGGTCGAATATTCTAATGTTAGGACTTAATTCCAGAAGATCCAAGATATCTCAGGAGCTATGACAGTTGAGGAACGAAAATTGAAAGCTGTTATGATTTTCATCGTCAAGTTGCTTTCCTCCAAAATTATTAAAAGAAGGCTGCAGTCCACAGCATTATCTCCTTATCACGCGCACGGCCAGGGGAGGGATGATTTCCACCCTCCAGTTTTTCATAAATAGCGGGAAAATGGCGGCACCCAGCACTGCCAAATATAGCGAATCTGTTACAGAAATAATTATCAACGTAGTTATATTTGCATTTACCTCGGGTCATCTCAGGTCAGGTCACCAGGCCAGGTCACGTGATGCAACATATAAAAACGTTTGCAGTCATACAAAATCATGTTGTCAACTGCTCGGTTTAAAACGTTCAGGATTTCATAGGGACATAGATAAAAACAAGTTGTTAGTGTCGGTAATGTCAATCAGTACCCTAAGGTGGGGTCAGTTTTGTGACTTTCCAAATACAAGTGAATGGGAAATGTTGAAATGCTTACTTTTCCGGGAATATGTATTATGTCGTACCCAGCTCAGGTGACCCCTACAGGGTCAGCCGAGTTCATCCAAGGTCACTTATACTTATTTGTCAATATCTCTCGACAAAATAAATATATATAAGTGAATCTGGAACTAATGTCTTTGTATCGAGACTCGTCTGCCAAAGTGAAACATGACCTTCGTGGGTCACCACTTCAACTTTGACTGAGGTCAAATGTATCAGGAGACCTAACCTGATCAACATGAAGATGATACAAATCGCCTGAACGATGCAAACTCAAGATGACTCAAGTTCTTTAGGAAAAATTATATTTTTGAGAAGAAAATAGGTTGGAAAAATTATCCTTTTTGACCTTGAATTACCTCTGAAGCCTAAACTATTCATATAATACAAAATTGGAAGACAATTTAACACTTCAATTGTATAAGCGCTTTCCATTTTGTTTCCGTTTTTACAAGGTATCATAGCTCCAGAAATACTGGTGAAAACTGGTAGAAACTAGTAACTTAGATTGCTTAATATAAGATGACAGCAACACCTTCCGATGGGACAGCTATTCAGGATGACATTCTTAATGGCGCCGTTTCCCAAACCACCAGCTCCGCCAGTACCCTACACCCATTAACTCCACCATAGCCGAGACCGTTTAGCCCTTCCAAAGGCTTCTGAGCCTTGCCTTAAAAACTGGAAAGTCCGAACTTTGTTGACCTTTTGTGACCTAAAAATTGTTTTGACATATAAAAGACCGATATACTGTCGATCGAGCTTACATCAGGCTGTATCTCACCCCGTTTTCTGCATCTTACGTTGCGTCATTTTGATGTTTTAGCTGGCTGAAATTTCACCCACCCCTCGGCCGTTCGGTTAGCGCAAACCCCGGCCGTGCGTGTGTTATAAGTGTATTAGTCAGGCATATGTTTCTTGTAAAGTGTGGCGGAACAAAATAGATATTCAACGTTCCCAATGCTCGTCACTTACCCGTTTGTTTTAACAATCCTTACTGTGTAACGTTGTTTTATTTGAACGATTAAATCACAACATCAGAGACAGCAGTGCAGGACAGCTCACACTTACGGTGACATTTAGCTTGTAAACATTGCTGACAGGATGATGACAGCAACATCTTTTCGATGGGCACAGTATTTCTGATGAGCAGTTTCTTAATGAGCGCCGTATCCCAAAGCCACCAGCTCCAAGCGTGTACCTGACACCATTAATTCCACCATAAGCCGAGACCGTTAGCCCTTCCTAAAGGCAACACCTCGGCCTCCACCATAACCAAGGCCGCTAACAGCACCATAACCTAGCGTTACAGAACCCACAGAACCGCGGCCATAGCTGTAACTCGGAGTCTGAGGATGCTGAGCCACACCGATGTATTGAACATCAGCGTTGTAGCCCGAGTTGCCGTCCACCCAGTAGGTCACCACCTTTTACGGCCCGGCAGCAGGGTGGAGTAGGAGCCCTCGGTGCGGTCTCCTTGGCGGTTCTCCTGGGAGTCAATGTCCACACCGGAGTAGGCGTCCTTGACGGCATAGGCGGTGTTGTAGTCGGGAACGGAGTTGTAGTTCAAAGAGTTTCCGATGCCGTAAGACCCTCCAACGCCGCGACCTAAGGAGCCACGAAGAACTCCAACCTGACCTCTAAGACGTCCTCCCAGGATATCTTGTCTTCCATAGCCACTGGCGGAGGCAGCGGCCACCAGGACAGACAGAAAGAACAGCTGAAAAATATATAGATAAAGTTATGATAAATACTAGCTTGCAATTCATGCTGTACAAGCATTCACATTTTGTACATGAAAAATGATAAGCTACCTGTGGAGATAAGAATGAGAAATGAAGTTAATGCGAATACAAAACTAATGCAAAGTTAACTAAGATATCATTGATAACTATGTGCAGCAAGCTGCACGCATACTACAGGAGCCGTTTTACCTTCATGTTTGCAGGATGTGGAGCAGTGAGAACTGATGCCTTACCTCTTTTGCTACCGACCTTTTACCGTTTCAGTTATAACCACACCCGACAGGGAAAACAAAGAGGGAAAATCATTCACACGGACCAGCTGCGAGAGGGCCATGAGAGGAGAGGAATACCTACGAGAAGCTGAAAGGGTAAGCTAATGGCAGAGCGATAGTTGTTTTGCGTTAATTATTATCAACGACAAGGACACTTAAAAGCAAACACTCAACCTTAAGAGAAAAAAAAAAACCACTCAAGAATTGATGAAGAGAAGCTTATAAATAAATTATAATATACTAGTAAGTCATACAAATATATATTTACGTGGAAAGAGCAAATTAAAATGTCAGATATTTGGTTTAAAAAAAACTTTTCCTCTAAATAATGAAAAATATACTTGCTAAGAAGCACGTTTGTCATCAAAACATACTCGATTTGGGAGAGGTCGTGGCGCACAAGGCTATAGAACAACAGGTTGTCTCGTTCCTACGTCACCAGCTCTACACTAGATTCTAGTTATATCACATATTTATAGTATACTCCTAGGGCTACCCAAAATTAAATCAATTATATTCTTACGAAAAACTAACAATAATGTGTACTAAATTCGAAGAGCGAGAATATTACAAAACGAAATATCCAGTTTGGTATGACATTGCTGTTAAATAGTGAGACAAGACATTGAATATTTCAAAACATTATGGTCATGCGAAAAAACCACCCATCATTGCCAGATGTTGTATTAGTTGAGTTCACGGTGGGTTGCCATGGTAACAACACAGCCTTGCATGGCCACCTTCGCTTTCCTCGGGCGCGCTGATAGCACGGTATTGGCGCATTGTCAATTTTAAAGGCGAAACTGGACGCCTCAATACCGTCAGATAAGCTAAAGTGACCTATCTGGAAGGCGTGCCGGGTTCCATAAAACAATTTCTTGTGCAAAAATGCGACTCAATTTTGCCAAAACGACCCCAGATATGGATAGGCAAGGCCTTAGTCATCACGTTTGTGTATCCTCTTCTGAACGAATTATTTTAAAAATGTTTGAAATTGCGACCCGAATACCACCTGTTTTCCCATAGGCCAACATGTTACAGCCGGCTCGCTGTAGAAGTGATGACGACACAGATCAAGTGTTGCCAGGCAAATTGAGGGGGGCTGGTGGCGCATACAAAACAGAACTTGCCTAAGAACCTGAGCCCTGTTCCGCATCTAAGAATCTCTAAGAATCTTAGACTGCACATGCGCAGTAAGGCGCACTGAGCCTGGGTGGACGGAGGCTAGCTGGTGAATGACGGCATAAAGTATGACGTCATCTCCCGTCGTGCTCCTCAGAATGTCGAAGCCCAAAATTTATGGATTTGCCCGATCTCAGAATAAAATGTCGACGATATTGGCGCCGGCGACAAAATAAGCGTACGCTTACACATACCAAACGCAAAAATTTGTGGATTTTGAGAAGATGCAGCAGTTATCTGCATACACAAAAATGGTGTGGAGTTGCATTTATTAACACATTTTGACTACTCACTTGATCGGCTGTTACGCACGGTCTTCGTTAACGTAATGCATCTCATCGTCGTCATTGCTGTTTTTTTTTCTTGACCATTAAAAGCATTATTTATCTTTTCAAATAAATGAGGAATGGCTCTTCTATCTCCTTGACCCTCCATTGTGAGCACAATATAGGTAGGTAGAATAAATTATTAAAACAGATAGGTAATTCAGAAATACGTGCTTTGGCGTCACAACCTCTATGGTCACAACGAGATGATTACAAGTACCTACGCTACAATACATACACAGGAAAAACACGAAGCTTTGTGAAAGGGGATGCTTGCGAATTTGCATAGGCCCACTTCCTTATTGACGTTGCTTTTAACTTATTTATTAGGTTATGATTTAGCGTACCAGACATCTAAATTGAGCATGAGCCACTAGATTGCTCTCATTTAAAATTAATTGTCCAAAGAATCTTCGGCCTAGCTATGACGTCATCAATAGTGACATGACGTTACCGAAGGTGTGACGTCACTCAAGCCAATAATATTCTTATGATGCCGAACAGGGCTCAGAATGACAAGAGAAACTGAATTTAGTTAACGTTAAACTGAAAACTAATTTCACTGGAGTACAAAAAAGCTTCAGAAAGTATAGCGCCGCCCTTCAAACTAAACTTATGTGTCTCTTCTTTACTCAATGTCTTATTTCAAACGTTACCTTATATTTAATAGCTGACTTTAAAGTATCCTGCAGTTTATAAAATTACGCAATAACAACTATCGCTCTGCTTTTTACTTCTCCTATTCAGCCTTCGCTCGAATTTCCTCTCCTCTCAACCGGCTCTCCCAGCTGGTGCGTGTGATGATTTTCCTCCTGGTGAGCCCTGTCTGGGTGTGGTTATTACTGAACGGTATAAAGGTCGGTAGCAAGGCAGGTAAGGCATCAGTTACTACTGCTCCACATCCTGCAAACATGAAGGTAAAACGTCTATACTGCAATATGCGTGCAGCTTGCTACGCATAACTCTCTATTATAAATACAAGATTATCGCATTAATTTCGCCTTCGCATTCACTTCACATGTCATTCTCATCTCAAAAGATAATATTTTAATTATCAAGCAAACAAATATAAATGCATTTATAGAGTAAGTCGCGAGCTAGTATTTACCGTTACCTTTATGGTTTTCAGTGTTCGTTCTGTCGAGTCCTGGTGGCCGCTGCCTCCGCCAGTGGTTATGGAAGCCAGGTCCTCTTGGGAGCAGGCCCCTTAGAGCGGTCAGGTTGGAGGTCTTCGTGGGCTCCTTTAATCGCGGCGTTGGAGGATCTTACCGGCCTCAGAACTCTCGGACTACAACTCTGTGCCCCGACTACAACACCGCCTATGCCGGTCAAGGACGCCTCTCTGGTGTGGACATCGATCCAGTGAAGAACCGCAAGGGAGACCGCCACCGAGGGTCCTACTCACCCTGCTGCCGGACGGCCGTAAACAAAGGTGGTGAACCTACTGGGTGGATTGGTAACTCGGGCTACAACGCTGATGTCCATACATTCGTGTTGCTCAGCATCCTTCAGACCCCGCGTTACAGCTATGGCCGCGGTTCTGTTGGCGCTGGAACGCTAGGCTATGGCGCTGTTGACGGCCTTGGTTATGGTGGAGGCAGAGGTGTTGCCTTTGGAAGGGCTAACGGTCTCGGCTATGGTGGAGTTAATGGTGTCAGTTACCGCGGAGCTGGTGGTTTGGGATATGGTGCTCATTAATAATGTCATCCTAAATACTGTCCCATCAGAAAATTGTTGCTGTCACCATCATATCAGCAATCAAATGTTCACCAGCTAAATGGCGCCGTAAGTGTGAGCTGTCCTGCACTGCTGTCTCTGATGTTGTGATTCAATCGTTCA
>VOPJ01016249.1:0-14955 GCA_014673585.1 Semibalanus balanoides | reverse complement strand
AATCACAACCGGTCACATAAAGTGGAAATCGGTCACCTTCGCACGTGGGCAAGAGCGTAAGATTTTGCACCTCTGTACAATATTTTTGGCCAAACTGAGCGGCCATATCAGGTAAAACTGGTAGCGATCGATGCCTTTTGGCCGTCTCTCGTTCAAAGTCGCACTTGAAATGCCGACTAATTGACACATACCCGTCGCCTCACTGGGCCCCTGGAAAAAGTTCGAAAATTGCACTGGCCTGCTTCCAACGATTCAAAAGATATCTACGAAAAAAAAAACAGATGGGTGGCCAACAAAGGGTTAAGGGTTAACAACTGTTACTGATACGGTTAAACGATCACTAATATTATACAAATGTTATCTTCTGTAAGGTTTCAGTTTTTACACACCGAAAGGACATTGCAGAATGCAGGTAGCTGTTGTAGTTTGCCCGATAAATTGTACAATTGGTCCGTTGTTTTTGGCACTCGGCTGCCCTTTATGAAACACAGCAGACGCTTCGAGAATTTGTGAATGTGTTGGTTTGTATACTTAGGTATTGTTTGCAATTGTAAATTGGTTGTTTCTGCTTTACAAAACACATTTCTACAACCATAACTACAAACCAACAATCTTACAACCTAAAAAGCTGTCAATCGATCTTTATGAAACAGGCCACAAAATGTTTACCAAAAATTGGTAGAAGTGATACGAAAGCCACGCGACATGAATGCATTAGCATTATATTGATAGTCAATTTTTAACCACCTGACCTCATGCAAGTGCCCCTTAGTGAAGATATTGTCATGTTAGGTCAAGGACCAGGTCAAACGTCAAACTATTTCCTCATTTGCTTGGAAAATGTAGAATGGAGCTATGTATTATGCAGAGCTTGTTATTTGTGCCTAAAGCCATAATATTCAATAGCAAAATGCCTCTTTAAGAAAGAAACAACCGGTGGACAGAGTTACAGTTTACGGAGCCTCGAAGACTATTGAGCTACACCACTGGGTGAACTGAACTAATTTACCATTTAAAGAGCATCTGGGGCATTCCAGGACAGATCGTCAAGAGGGTAACACCCTTCAACTCAGATTTCGATAAAAGTCCGTTGTAGGGGTTATCTGGGGCGCTGAATCGCGCTGTACAAGTTTCATCTAGATTGAGGCTATGGCTGTCGAGTTAAAGCCTCCGGCATTTTCGTAAGGGCACCTTGCATGACTTAGCCATTTAGCCAATAACTTCACAACACATTATCCAATTCCTAGAAAACCATACATTATCTGAATGGCGATAAAGTAAGACACATAATTCCAGGCCCAGTTTTTATTTTTATTTAGATTCTGATGAAAGGACCTTTGACCTCTGGTGACCTGACCTGATCTTGAAACTAGCGCAGTGAAAATAGAGTTGTTGCATATTTTTATAATATTCTTATGTAAGCTGTCTTTGCACAGGATAAAAATTGGTGATGAGTATTTTCTATAAATATACTTTTTTGATTGCTCAAATTAACTCGTTTTTCTCTTTTCACCAACACAAAATGATTAATTTGTCCCATGATGGCATTTAATTCGGCTTATGTGTCACACAAATGTTTCGGGGTGCAATATAAGCCACTTCGAGGTTAAGTTGAGTCAATTTATCTGGTGACCTGACCTGATCTTGAAACGAGGCGCAGTGAAAATAGAGTTTGTTGTTATATTTGTTATAATATTTTATGTAAGCTGTCTTTTGCACAGGATACAAAATTGGGCGGATGAGTATTTTCTATTAAATATACTTGTTGATTGCTCAATTAACTCGTTTTTCTCTTTTCACCAACACAAAATGATTAATTTGTCCCATGATGGCATTGAATTCGGCACATGTGTCACACAAATATTTCAGGTTGCAATATAAGCCACTTCGAGGTTAAGTTGAGTCAATTTATTGATTCACCAGGTGAAATTGTTGCACAGTGACCTCTGCAAGGTCATATGAGGTCATTTGGGGTCACCAGCAACATTTTGCCACCAACTCTTAATATAATATAGATAGAGACGTGAAAATTACACCACTGAGTTTGTATCATCGATTCGTGCCGCCTGATATGCAACATGATTTACCTGGGTCACCAAATGACCCAGGTAAATTTTGATTTTTCAAAGGTCAAAGGTCAAATTTTAAAGTTGACTTAGCCAGGTCACCAGTAACATATTTCGAAGCGCCTTGACAAGAAAAACACGACGGTGTTAAAAGTTTTGCTATATGTTTAATTATTAAAAAGTAATGCACGAAAAACTGTTTTTACTGGCAACAACGAACAGCTTCAACATGTTCGTGAATAATGTTTCGGAGATAAAACATAGAGATATAATTTTAATACCATCGTGTTTGTCTCGTCAAGGCGCTTCGAAATTTTAGGTGGTGACCTGCTTAGGTCAACTTCAAAATTTGACCTTTGGTCAAGGTCATTTCGTGACCCAGGTTGGTCATGTTGCATATCGGGCGACGTGAATCGAAGATGCAAACACAGTGGTGTAATTGTGACATCTCTATCTATATGATATTAAGAGTTGGTGGCAAAATGTTGCTGGTGATCTCAGATGACCTCAGCTGACCTTGCAGAGGTCACAAAGCAACAATGTCACCTGGTAAATCAATAATTTCACTCAACTTAATCTCGAAGTGGTTTATATTGCAGCCTAAAACCTTCGTGTGACACATAAGCCGCATTCAGTGCCATCATGGGACAAATTAAAGGGAGTGTGCCTACTCTTTTGAAATGTCAAATGTATTTTTATTACGGTAATAATTGTTGATTAAAATACTATTAGGTTGATTAAAATTCGATAAACGATAAAATTATATAAAATTCATAAAATCCACATAAAATATACGATAAAATTCACGTCTGGAGCCCCTTTAGTTGAATTTTTACTCATATTCTGTTATGCATAGGTTTTGTTTCAAAACTCATAGACGATAGCCACTATAAACAGAGTACGAAGATGTTACCTACAATGGCGTACCAAAGACAATAAGCAGACCCTTTGGCCCGAAATTCTCTAGTTCTAGTAGCGAAAATCTTCGTCTGGCGAATAGATTGTTCCGCCGAAATGATCTTGGCGAATTTGGAATATCTCAGCAACTATAGTGAATCGGGAAATTGAAGCCTCACTGGTTAAATTCCAGAAAAATATACATCTACAATAGTGTCAACAACTCACATGACCAATGTGAGTAGGCACCACTCCCTTTAATTAACTCTATTTCCTGGAGGGATGACAAGTATACGAATCTATCGGGGGGGGGCTTATCGCCACCCTTTCAGATTCAGCTGCCATAAGAGAAACATGAACTTGGTATTGTGGTTAGGGTCGACAATGAACTCTAATTTGTTCAAATTTTGTCTTTTCAAGGTAAATGACGTCATCAAAAGTCATATTTGTCAAAACATGATATTTTCAGGAAACCTTGCCATTATCTCGGAAACTATGGCAGTTAGGAGAAATCCGAAAAATACTAGAAAGCAGTTTTAATTGTCTTTCGCCACTAACGGCATCAGAAATCACCTCAGGTCAATGGTTTGGGCTGTAGAGGTGAACAAATGTTAAAAACCTGTTTTTCAGCAAAAAATTGGTCGTTAATTACTTTTTATCCAAATATATAGAGCGCTTATTTTGATACCATCGTGTTTCTCTCGCCATTGCAGTTCGAATCATACCAATTTTGTCAAATCGAAAATTTGACCCCGGGTCAATCGAGGTCAAGGTCAAGGTCAAGGTGGCACAAGTCGGTCAAACTGCAGATCAAAAGATTCGTATTGACGAGACAAACGTTTTGAGACAATTTGTGAGTCTCTATGGTGTTCCTGTCACGAATTATTGATACAAAAGTGTTCGTGACCTTGAATGACCTTTCAAAAGGTCACTGACTCAAAAATTCATCCTATTTATCAAGAAAGGCCTAAGATGACATGATGCTGAAATAATTGGATTGATACAATGTGTAAAACCATTGTTTTTTATTTTTCACCATATATTTATGTTAGAAGGTTAGCATTTGACCTTACATCAGGTCATCAAATACTTAGATATCACCCTGGAAATTTTAAAATATATCAATTGGCATGTTTCCTCTTACATTTTTTTAAACGTCAAGAAAAAAAAGAACTTATATCCTTTTGTATTTTTTTTTCTCAAAATTTTCGGATCTCAAAATTCAAAATAGATAGAATTAAAAAAGAACTTATATCCTTTTGTATTTTTTTCTCACAATTTTCGGATCTCAAAATTCAAAATTGTGAAATTTCGAGATCGACATTCGAAAGAACAATCAATTCTCTACTGATCTTTGTTTTCGCTAACACTTCCCTTTAACAAACAACTCTCCACGAGTGCTTAACCATGCAAAGATTTTGTGTAAAAAAGGCCGAACACGCCCCCCAAAAACTGCCTTGGACCCCTTCTAATGATTTTATTTTGGAAAAAGTACACCATTCGATGCGCAATGTTAAGAAAAGTCAGCAAGTTTGAAGATTATGGGTTGAGTTATGAATGAACTGTACGCGAAAAACCTCAAGGGGGCCGATTCGGCCCCCTCCCGACAGTAATAGGGATAATTATTAATCATTTTGTGGTGGTGAAAAGAGAGAAAAAATAGTCAATTTGAACAATTAAAAAGTACATCTATAGAAAATACCCATCTCCAATTTTTGTCCTGTGCAAAGACAGCTTACCTAACAATATTATACAAATATAAAACAACATTATTTTCACTGCGCTCGTTTAAATGTAAGGTCAGGTCACCAGAGGTCAAAAGTCATTTAATCAGAATCAACACAAAAATAAGAACTGGGCCTGGAATGATGTTCCTTACTTCATTGCCATTCAGAAAATGTATGGTTTTATAGGAATTGGATAATTTGTTGTGGAGTTATTGGCTAGTTGGCTAAGTCACGCAAGATGCCCTCACGAAAATGCCGGAGGCTATAACTCGGCAGCCGTAGCTCCAATCAAGCTCAAACTCGCACAGCACAATTCAGCGCCCCAGATAACCCCTTGTAACGGAGTTTTATCGAAATCGGAGATGTGGGGTGTAAATTTGGGGCTTTCGCTTGTCGATCTGTCCTGGAATGACCATCTGTCAGTCTATCTGTCTGTCTGTCTGTCTGACACATACATGAAACACACAAACACACACACACACACACACACACACACACACACACACACACACACACACACACACACACACACCACCACATCCACGCACGCACGCACGCACGCACGCACCGCACGCACGCACGCACGCATTGCACGCACGCACGCACCCGCCGGCACGGCACGCACCACGCACACACACACACACACACACACACACACACACACACACACACACACACAGCATAAATACCTCACTTCTTATAAGTGCTCAATTTTATCCATGTTATAATCGGAGCTTGTTGTATGGTTTCTGGCATTACCATTACATTGAACAATGTTCTTTGTCAGAACATACTGGCAGAACATGATTACCAGTTTATGTTGGCTTTGAAAATCGGTACCGTTCGCCCCACCATGCCAGGGTGAAATGAAATCGGGCGGTTGCGCTTATGTGTAATGCCCTACCTGCCAAACGGTCACTACAGCTTTGTATTTGCAGGTAACGCGTCGGATCCATGTGGCTGTCCTACGGACTTCAGCCGCTGTGCCGGCCGCTGTCTTCAGCACCTGGATCAGCAAGCCACCTTCACCCAGGCAGAGGTGGCCTGTGCTGGACTCGGAGCTCACCTGGCTACACCCCGCTCCGAGGAGGAGAACACGTGTGCTGCAGATATGATTGCCAGAGTTACTTCCAGCCTAGCTGGCTGGGCTTCAAGGGGCGGTGACACGGTGAAGCCTTATGTTGGGGCCGATGGCTGTGGCGGCACGAACTACAACAACTGGGATGAAGCTGAACCTGACAATGGTTCTGATGATAGCTGTGTACTCATGATTTGGAGCTGATGGGAACTGGTACGATATTTCATGCTCAAGACACCTTTTTCGTCCTGTGCCAGCTTGCTAACTGCTACAGGCCCGAGTGTCAGGATGACTAGTCGGGGATAGTGACGGTCAGCTGCAGCCGGATAACCAGCCATGCTGAGGTTACACTGCAGTGCTCAGTAGAGCTGCAGTACGCTCGGCATGCTGGGAGACAAACATGTCTTTTTTAATAGAGCTGCAACTTTTTGAGGTACGGGCTAGCAGTATTGTATGGACGTTTTAGGTTCCGTGACAATATTTCTAATGGAGGCTGTGAAATTTGACTTTTGTGATTCTTTCGAATCCCCAAAAACGCAAAGTTTTATATTATGCACCAATAGCATGGTTCTTTATCCCATAAATTCACGATTTTTATACGCATGAGACGCTTTTTGAGACGCTTTGTAAGCTTTACCTGCCTTGTTTGTGATTCTGTACGTTTCATCATAGGACTCTGTCTTTGGCCTGTGTATTTGTTTTTACACTGGTCGCTCATGTTAGCAGTTTATTTTCAATGCCCCCAAAACTAGCATCTCTATCTGAAACTGCAGCTGACGACACCGTACCTAACTCTTCAGGCCTCTAAACGCCAAGCGATTTGTAAGCGAGGCGACACAACACGAGACGCGACTGATGCGACTGACGCGACTGACGCAACTGATGCGACTGATGCGACTGACGCGACTGATGCGACTGTCGCGCGACACAATGCGTCATCAGCAGCAGTTTGGCAAAGTTGGCTGATTTTAATGACATATCGAACACATGTTGATAACTAAGCGGGCAATGTTGTTTTGATACAAACAAACATTTACTCCAAACTTATCTTCAATATTGTGCATGTGATGCAAAATTCCCTTTATGGTTATTGTAGCCTGTTGCGACCAGCCGCGAAAAGAAGAATACAAAAACGCGTAGTCTTCATATTCTGGAGACTCATTTTTTTTAGTCCAGACCCGCACTTTTCTCTGCTACGTCTACAGACTTGAAGGTGGTGACGTCAAAAATACTGTTTTTGTAGGTGTTAACAGTAGCTAGTTTGATGCTTGTAACATTGTTTGTCATGGAAATGTAAATTAACTTTTAGTCAGTCATGTGATTATTTTAACCTTCGCCCTACGGGAGCTTTTCTCACCTTCGCCCTACTGAAGGGGAGGGGGTCCTCAAACGACCCCCTGTTAACTTGCAAACCAAGCAGCATAGCAACGCGGTAAAAAACATCATGTTGCCTGTCATGGGAGGAATCTAACGGTATCCAATCTTCAGGTTTCCGGTCAACGGGTCACCTTCCAGGTAAAGTGAATGACTTCGACTCGACCACATCAAGAATAGCGATTTTGCTCTGTCAGAAAACCTCAAAATTGGAAATGGATAAATGTAAACAAAAAGGCATATTTCTAGACCAGTTTTGTCTAAGAAATTAAAAAAAATCGTATCTGGTAAAAAATCAATTTAAGAAAATATATCATAAGCTTCGTACACTAAGGGAGCCACCATTCAGTCAAAATTATAGCTATTGATTTGAAATTTGGTTTGAGTTTTGTCCATACTCAGTTCCTCTACATATGTTCCAGTTTTGATCATATTTGAAAAATTGTTTTTTGTGATTTGTCCCCAAAAATACGTTTTTTGATTTAAAAAAAATGTGAAAATCAGAGACAGCTATTAAAAAACAAATGTAATTTTCCATTTGTTTAATTTTTGTTTACAACTTGCTGCAAAACCAGCATGACGTCACTAAAACGTCATTATTTCATAGACTACTTAATCAATTTCAATGAAATTTTGCCAGCTTACGTATAATTGTTGTTAACTTAGCTACGATGAATTTCCGCAAGATCGGCCGCATGTGTAAAAAGTTATCAAGAAAATCTCAGGGGTTCGTCTTATGACCCCCATTCCGTAGGGCAAGGGTTAAGACCTGTTCCTTTGAGTGGCACGATAACTCAGCGGATGTCCATCCACTAAGTTATCGTCCATTCACGTACAGTCGGTCTATGATGTATCTTCCCCCTTTTAGTTTCTAAAATGCATTTAATTTCACTTCTGTGTACATGAAGGACTGATACAAGGGAACATGTGGTACCTACCTAGGTAGGTACCACATGTTCGCTTAAATAAATCCTTCATGTACACAGACATTAAATTAGATGAGTTTTAGAAAATAAAACAGGGAAGATACATAATAGACCGACTGTACGTCCACTCTATCCATTTCATGCCGTGCGTCCAACCGGATGATCGTCAGATCAAATCCCGGTCGTGTCTGCTTTTTCGATTTACGCGATTGCTCGATTACAATTGAATGATATCAACAACTTCAGGAAATAGCTTTTACATGAAAATGAGACGAACAAGATCAAATCACACAAGGCCGAGTAGTTGTCGGGCGACAGTCGCGACCAATCAGGCGACAGCATGCTGAATCGCATGACTGTCGCGTCAGTCCGCGCGACTGTTTTCTGTCGCGCTGCGTCGCGTCGTGTCGCTTGAAAATCGCGAGGTGTGAGGCTGCCCTTAAGCCGATGACCAACGCCGTTCATGGAGACACACTGATGCTGGATAGGTAAAGCCGTATTCACAACTGGGACATATCGCCATGGACAAACGGAAGATCGCTAGTCCCTACCAGTTTCCAAAACATCACCAACATCTTCAAAAACATAAACAAAACATCAGCACATAGCTAAGTAGTTCATACAGAGTAGGATCAACAGTACTCGTGCCTGGTGTTGTCAGACGCGTATGCGTCATCGCTGGTGGTTAAGTCCTCTAACACACAACCTGTTAGAGATATCAGTCAAGCCTCTGTCGTGATCCAGGGGAGAATATGAAGGAAGCATCGGGGCCGTGCACCCAAAATGACTGGCATCGTCCAAAAGAGGACACATCGAGGCGTCAATGAAAGTTTGAGCATATTGTTAATCAAAGCTTGGTATCAGTCAGTTACCAATTTGAACTCAAGCAAACGAAATCCAATACGTTCTTTGAATTAGGACACAATTTGTGAGATTTGGTTCACATACATTACACACAAAATCCAGCTCTTTTCCGCTAGATACGTATACAATAGTTTATTGTAAATCACAGTTTGTCGGTTTTTCTAGCTTTGTCTCCTAGAGACGCGACATTGTTGGTGATAGAGCTGAAGTGAGCTAGTTGGCGAGAAATGTAATGCTGCTTGTATTGGGAGGATCATCAGCAGCAGAATTGAGCGTGTCTCTTGTATCACGCTGTTTACATGTACACGCGTTTGTTGCGCTTCGCGATAGTGTGCTGTTAATATGATTGCTGTTTACTCGAGATTCAATAAGCTCGACATTTCCCATTTGGCATTCTGCTATTAACCCACACCTGCTGGGGGGGGGGGGGGTTGAGTAGCCAAATGATTTTTTGCTGTTTTCTAACCTTTGTTTATTTGCTGTTTGTTATTTTCGCTGTGTGTCTCAGATTCGAAAATCTCAACATTGCTTTGTTGTCATTAAGCTGTTAAAGGGAATAGTTCACCTGGATTTTGAATTCAGATAGGATATTTGTAGAGCAGAGCAGATCACCAAATGGGTTGTGGTGAAAGAATTACCCTGCTAACCTAAGAAATTTTGACACAGGACTAGTGGACCTCTTTTAGAAGAAGACATTTCGGGGCACGAAAGACTGCCCCGTGACCCGGAACCACCCCAAAACGTCATCTAAAAGGGGCCTACTAGTCCAGTGACGAACTTGCTTAGAGTTACTTACACTTAGCTGGAAGTTACTTGAAGTTATTACTACCAGCGAAGTTTTGAAGAAATTAAACTTTGTCTTTTTGGACGGCATGTGACCTTTGTTGTCGGTCCGCCCTAAAACCCCAATAATAATCATCAAACTTTGTCTTTCAATATACACCCTTTGTCCTGTGTCGAAACTACTTAACGTAGCGAGTTTATTCTTCAGTCAAAATTCATTTCGTTATCTGCTCTACAAATATGCTATCTCAGTTCAAAACCCCATGTTTGAGGTGAACTATTCTCTTCAGCCCACACCTTGCTTGGGGCGTTTGAGTAGCCAAAGAAGTATTTGCTATTTTCCTACCTTTGATAATTGTTAATATTTATAATTCCTACAACTTTCCTGTAACACTTTGGCCCGAGGTCATCTCAAGTCACGGTTCCAGGTCACCTCATCCAGCAAATAAATATATAAAAGTACAATTTGAGGTAATTCATAGAAAAAACAACCGTTTAAAGTTCAACTTGTAGCATTCCATGAGGTCACCTGCAGGCTATTAGTATGATATCGCAAAACTTCGGTATCTGGGAACTAAACCTCGGGAAGATCTTGTACTTTCCCCATTGGGGAGTCAAAAGGGAAATATGCAAATGACTTATATTTAGATAATTCGTTAATGATCAGAACTACATTTTATTTATCATGCAACTTTAGTTATTTCTTGATGACCCACGAAAAGTTTTTGCTTTGTTACTACTTCCAGGTTATTCAATGTGACTTCACCGAACATTGTTTAGCAATAACTTCCCGAAAAATAACGATAGCTAGATTTTATTTGTCAAGAGCCTTCGGATGCTTTGCTTTGCTTCTTGCTCTCATAGTTGCCTAGATATTTGAGGTGTTTCTAGAGCGAGGTCCTAAAATGTGAGAATTTGCTCCTGGTGATTTCATTATTGACCTGAGCCAAGCAACGAGGAAAATAGTTTTGCAATGATTTTGGACGAGATACCGATTTTGTTTCCGTATACTCCCATATAGGTATATGTCAAGAGTGATGTTCTTAGCACCAGTCCAGCAGGGTGTGGGTTAATGAGTGACGAAAGCGAGAGCCGAATGTATGTTATGACTGGCTTATCTGAGCAGAGAGCACTCTCCTCTTTGTTTCAAGGGATGCTGCTGCACTGCGCTCGTAATTGTTGTCTGTACCTTCGTGGATGTTTCAAATGTTTTATCGTGGCGGTCTCGATGCACTGGGTAGAGCGCCAGCCTCAAGATAATTAGGTGCCAGGTTCGAGCCTCCCCTCTCCGCCCCATATGTGTGTGTGTGTGTGTGTGTGTGTGTGTGTGTGTGTGTGTGTGTGTGTGTGTGTGTGTGTGTGTGTGTGTGTGTGTGTGTGTGTGTGTGTGTGTGTGATCGTCTCACAATGCTTCAATAGGTATTAAGAGCATTGGGACGCAGTTGCTGTGCGTCCCAACGCCACAGACGGACTAGAATAAGTATTATTACATATGTCAGTGAAGTTATGCTGCTAAGCAAACGCATACCATCTGATGTGGTTTGAGCCTACCTGAGGAAATTGTGTCGAGCATATAGGTATTTATTAACGCTGTTAATTAATAGCCTTCGACATGATCTGAACACATACGCGTGGATGTGTGTGCAGGGAAAACTCGCTTTGGCGTTTGTCATGCCGGTAAAACGTTTCGTTGCATTTGTGTTCAGTGTGTAAATAAAATAATTGGTTTGATTGTAGTCTTTTGTACACCACACGCTATTTGTCATTATGTTTTGCATATTTTGTTAAATGTTTTTGCGTCAGTCCGTGACAGCTACAGTCTAAGGTGGTTTGCTTTTGTTATTAACATTATTTTTGAATCTTACGATGCCGTAACGGTGAAAGCTTATTCCCTTTTGTCTCGCCTTTTTTACATTAAAAATACATAACTGCCATGTTAATAATCACCCCATTGTACTTATCATTTCCATTGTTTTCTTCAGTAATGGTATTCAATACACGAAAACCAGGCCGCCAGAAATTTGTGGAATATACACCACAAGCGGAGAACACATTTTCAGGAAATTGATTTGGGCGACTGGAAGTGTTAATAGCCAACAACTTGGGGGAAGGTTTTCTTAGATACCTCCCAAGCCCCTAAAAGTATTAACAGATCGTTTTTGGTACAGGTCTATTTGGACATACATTACGAAAATATTGTGACATTCTTGACCTTAAGTCATCTGAGGTAATGTCACTAGGACAGGTCACGTACAACCACCTACACAAAATTGCGGTCGTACCTCTGTCACAGTTTTGGGCCGATCAGTTTCAAACTTACAGGAGTTCATCAGATTTATGGCCTATCCTGTATATAAGCGATTTTGCCAACATAAATTAATACTTACCCATAAAGAACAGTGCGGTCTTATGACACATTTAAACCCCACAATTTGTCTTTAGCTGACATGTGTATTTTCTTTAAAGGTACCGAAGGTTTGGCGTCAATGGCTGCAACTGCTCTTGAGATAATCCAAATATTCTCCATGGAGGACTAAACAAATTCCCAAAAGATTCGCAGGATAACCCGCGCCGTGCCGGTGTCAGCGCCACCATCAAGGTGCCACTTGGGGCGGGGAGGTTTTTAGGCAATCCTCCCTTCGAACTCGGCTCCTATGGGATATAGGCAAAACAAAGTAATGTTCAAAAGCTTTCAACATAGATATTCGAAGTTACGACTTGCATTTTTTTGCTCAGGCCAATATTAGGGTCACCAGAGGTCATGAAAGGCCTGATTTTACTTTTTAAGGACTTTTACTCGAACATCTCCATATATCTCGGTCACTATGATAGATAGGAGCGAACGTAAACGTGAAATGACAAACCCTGCATGAGCTCTTGCTAATAGTGACCTGATTTGACCTGATCTTCACCTTTACCTTTGCTAACAATTTTACTTTTGCTTTTACGGGAGATGCACTATTCCTTTAAAAGCACTATATGCGATAAAAAGCTCATTTTAAGGCTTTGGATGGAAAGTAAGGCCCACAAACTCAACAATCTTACATTTTACACTTTTGGCTAGGGTCTCAGCCGAACGCCATTGGCTGGGGGGCGTTCCCCCGTTATCTTCCGAACCAATTACCGCAGCGAGACGCGCAATACGGCAATCGAAAGCTCTCAATGAGACCACTCTAAAGCGTATGCGGAATTTTATAAAAAAGGTCATACGTCAGGTCACAGTCACGTCAAAGAGAAAATGTTAGATATTGGAGTTTTTGGCCATACAAGCAAAGGTCAAGGTCAAGATCAGGTCAAATCAGGTCGCTGTTGGCAAGAGATCATGTGACACATGTTTTATGGGTTATCTTACACATATAACTCGATTATAGCAGCCATTTGCACACCTGACTCGATATAAGGTCAAGGTCAGGTCATAAAAGGTCAAAATTGGAAATGGATAAATGTAAATACAATATAAAAATACAAAATGCATTTCTATTATCCAGTTTTGTCTCAGCAATACAGTGGTACCATTTATTTTTATGTATCTGGTCAACAAATCCCCCAAAACGTACTTCACAAAATGACGTCATGAGATACTCATACTTAGGGAGCAATCAGTAATTAAAAAATACAGATATTGGTTTGAAATTCGGTTTGGGCATTGAATATATGTGGTTCTCTTACATTTCCTCTTTTTCAAAAACAGAAAAGTTTATTTAAAGGATATATATATTTTTTTGGGGGGGATCAAAATTAAATATTTTTACAAATCCGAGATTGCCATTTTGTACCCCTTGTCATTTGCTATCTTTGAACGTTCTTGAATTGCATTTTTCGTAATGAATAGTGTTTGTATAGCCTGTTAGAGTTTAGCTGAAATTTGTGTCAAAGTCGGGTGTAGTGACGACACTAAATTTGATATAACTCGAAAACAAAATTCGACGAAATTAAGTTTTTGCACTGAAGACGTCAAATTGATGCAGAATAAGGTACCCGAAGTTTCGCGTTGATAACACTGCTCGCTTGTGAGCTTTTGTAAAAATTCATGAGGGGAAGGGCGTTTTTCGCCCCCCAGCCAATGGTGGGTTACCAAGCGCCTGGAGGGCCTCAGAAAATTACACGAACTGGGGGGATGATGTTGCCCCCCACTATTATCTTTAAAAAAAGGCAACGTTGCGACAAGCGGAAAACGGAATTAGATAGCTCGAGACAAGCTCTATCGAAAGTACTCAGTCTTCGTTTAGGTCAGGTCAATATTAAGGCCACCAGAGGTCATCAGCGAACGGATTTCCAGATTTAGGACGACGCTCCAGATACCCCAATTATCTCAAAAACTAGTATAACTAGGAGAAAACGGTAAAATGCATGATAAAACTCTTGAAATTTGTAATCGTCTACTTGTCCCCACATTTGAGCTCTGGTCAATCATTTAACCTTCAGAGGTCATTGAAGCTCCCAATGACCTCTGCAGCTCCCAAAGTGCCGACTGGCCAAAACTCAACGAGAGTTTGCGTTCAGGGCGGCATCATTCATGGAACGCCCGGTCTGAGTGCCGGGGCGCCGGTGGCGCCGTCGGGTTTCACTGCAATAGGTCGAATAGTGAAGTGTCACTGCCCATCAGTTCCGGAGAACCTGCGATCATCTTTTTTAGTCGTATCATAGTATCATCATGTATTAATAAGGAATGTTTTTAGCGGCACGCGTGTTTTATTTCCTTCTGTCTTTTTACTGTCACGCATTTTATGGTATATGTAACTGCTGACCGAATTCATAAGAACCACCACGTGGATGAATTCTAATAAATGACTATGACTATGACTATTGAAGGTCACAAAAACTATTTTTGACAACAAGTGTTTTGCAAATAATGTTTAACTAACAAAGAAAAAAGAGCACACGTTTAGCGCCATTATGTTTTTTTTTTGTCCAGGCGCTTTGAATCAATCATTTTCACAGGTGAGGTCAAGTAAGAAATTTGACCTCAGGTCAAGGTCAAGTGTCAACCCAAGCAGGTCATTTGGCAGATTGTGAGACGAGTCTCGACGAGACAAACACATTGGTACCATTTTCACGTCTCCATTTTCATTCTGTCAAGAGTTATTGATAAACAAGCGTTGGTGGTCACAAAATTTACCCTGATCTTTGGTCATTGATATCCGAAATCTGAGATCAACAAATGGTAGGTATTCATGACCTTAAAGGGATTGTGCCACCTTGCGGGGCGATATAGGGTTTTTGGTGTGTATCGGTAGATT
>VOPJ01016247.1:0-14979 GCA_014673585.1 Semibalanus balanoides | reverse complement strand
TAAGTGAGACAGCGACAATTGTGACGCTGTTTTGCCAGTAGCCAAGGACATATACAGGAGGTAGAGTCATACGGTGACTCTACAGAATCGGAACGTTAGAGTGTGACGTCATTTGGATCCATCGGCCTCCTCCGCCGTTGCAGCTAATGCTATCTCCAGAGAAATAAGTGCTGTCTACCTAAACAAATAAAAAGGTTACGAAACAAATACAAATTGTTTTCGTCGTAACAAGGCCATTCAAATTTGTATGAATATTTGGCTTAGTCAAGATAAAGTCCACTAGTGACATTAATAGTCAAGCACCGACCGTGGGTTCGAATCTACCGAGTCACCGGGCGTGCGCCGCCGGCAGGTGGCGGCACCTCGTGGAGTGAAGATGAGATGGCGTATCTGACCGCTGCGTACGTGGCCGGCGCAGGGACAGCGGCGGACGTGCGACCCCATCCGACCTGACGGACCAGACTGGCCGACGCACGTGGGCCGCACGTGACCGACCCACTATGGGCCACAAGCCCGATCTAGCCCGCTATAATCGATTGGAGTGATTTCTTCCATTTCAATATGGAACATACATGAAAATGTTCAGAATTGACCATGGACTAAGAATATGATAATAGTTTTTTAGTACTATCACACATGGACGAAAAAACGGCACCGAAACACGGAACTTTGTATGAAGCTTACAGCAGGGAGTCCGCGGCTCTCGAAAACGATGTATGTTTACGCTGTAATGACGAATGAGATAGAGCAAAATATTTAAAATGTGCATGTTTTTCAGTTAAAATGGAACCATGGCTACACTGCGAAATCAAATTTAAGACTCAAAGTATGGGTTTTCATGCCTTAAATGACAATTTGTGTTGACACAACAGAAATGTCAGCACAAACTTGAATGCAGTTTTTCTATAGAGCCGATCTAATGAATAACACACAATAACACGGAAGTGCGAGCATGGTAGTAACCCTCAATGGTTTGGTTTGCTGAGGCAAGTCAAACTTCCTGCCCAAGCTTGACCCCGCACCAAAGCGGGGTGATTGTATGATTTGAGCCGCCCACCGCGCGCGCAGCCGCTGCCGTGCCTGCGAGAAGGTGGGGAAGGTGGGACCCCCTTAACTTACCAAACAAGCAACATAGAGCAACACCGGAAAACCCCAGATGCGCCTGTCATTGTGAGAATCTAACCGTATACAATGTTTAGGTTTAAGGCTAACGGTTGACCTTCAGTCAAGTGAATGACCTCAACTCGACCACTTCCTAAATAGCGATTTTGCTTTATGAGGAAACACCAAAATTAAATTTATAAATATGAATAAAAGTAATATTCCTAGACAAGCTTTTCATCAGAAATACTAAAAATATATTTATTTGTTCGTATCTGGTCAAAAAAGTAATAAAGATGATTTTCACAAAATGACGTTATGAGTTTCTTACAGTCAGGGAGCCATCACTCAGTCAAAAATAAATAATTTGCTGTAAAATTTAGTTTAGGTATTTTTCATACCCAGTGCTTTCACATAAGTATTTCGTTTTTTTTACATTTTTGGAAATTCTGATTTTGAAGTGATTTTTTATAAAAATATGTTTTTATTTTATTTTGGGGGTCAAAAAAATAAAATTGTGAAAATCCGTGATCACGAATTTGAACAAAATGTAGTTTGCCATCTTGCATCATTTTCATTTTGCGATTTGCTACAAAACTCTGTTTTCAATGATTTTCACAACATTTATCGTTTTTCCACTAACATGACGTCACTAAAACGTCATTATCTTTCAAACTTCGAAACCAATTTCAATGCAAATCTGACAGCATATGTATAGTTGTTGTTAACTTGGCTACTGCAAATTTCAGCAAGATGCATTTGATGCGTAGAATTATGTAGAAAACCCTTCAGGGGAAGGTAGCTTGTAAACCCCCGTACGCGAGATAAACAAACATGAACAAAAACACGATGACAATTGGGAGCATCCAATATGGTGATGCCCTAAACCGAATTTCAACGCAATATCTTATTTGACTAACTTATGTCTCCCTAATACAAGTCGGTTGCAATCAAAATATGTGGCAAAACCGAAATACGTGGCTCCTACGCCCGCGAATCAAGAGCCATCTGGTGACCAAAAGATGAGTTAAATCGATTGAAATTAGTACGAAATGGTTTCCAAATTCATGATACTTGCTAAAAGTGCCCATACCAATGACCGGAGGCTAAAAAGAGGTCATATGAGGCCAATAATCAGTTATGGCGGGCTAGATCAGGATTTTGGCCCATAGTGCGACCGGGCGAGTTTTGTTGGAGAGGCGCATATAATTATTTTTTCTCTTCTGACAGTCCAATAATTACATCATGTTTCACATCATGTCCATAATCGAAATAAGCAACAAACAAACCCACGTAGGTGTTTCGTCCGACCCGGTGAGGCCCTTAGGAAATGCCTCGTAAACCTAATCCCAAGGAAAGCAGGAGAAAAAGCGCCTCCTGTATGTGGGCGAATGACCCACTTACAGGAGGCACTTAAGTGCTGATTTATCTAGATATTGTTATTACATTATTCATTATTATTTAAGTTAACTAAATATTGTAATTAAGTTACCGAGACGTGGGAAAAAAATTATTTTTGAAGTTATTTGACATAAAAACGCGAAAAATTGGAGTGAGTTAGCCTGGCTCTTTGTCGGTTTCAGACTCGAATTTTTTCACTTCTGCCAATAGCCGTTTTCAGGATGGCTTATTTTGCGCGAAATGTTTTAAAACATTTTAAAATGTTTATGTTTTTACCCTCGCCGTATGGGACCGTAGGGCGAGGGTAAAAACATTTTTTCGACAATTAGTCCATCGTGAACGGCTACTACCTAAAACATTTAAAAATTTTAAAACGGTTTCGCGCAAAATAACCCAATCGTGAAAAACGGCTAAAGTTTGCTCGTCGGCCGGCGTCGCCCACATTGCAACGATACCTCCTGCGTCATAAAATTATCTAGACCTAGGTCAAATTAAAAAAGCTGACTTAAAACTGGTTAAACCAAACATAATATTCAAAAGCGCCCTGACGAGACAAACACGATGTGTCACAATTATTTTCCTATCTTGATAGGTAAATGCTGTTTCTCGAAAAACTGCTTTGCCAAAAATATTAGTCTCTTACCTTTCATGACCTCTGAGCCAAACTTATTGAACTTAGCTAAATCTAAGGACAAGATCGCGTAATTCATTTTCAATCAATAGCAAATACATGCTCAATTGTAAATATGTAACTTAAACCGGCGCTGTGCCTGGAAGGCCGGGGTTTAGACGCCCTCTCCATAATAATTTACAAAGATGCAGAAAAACCAGGAAAAACTGGTTGCCAGCACCTCAATTTGATTGGGTTGTGCATCCATTTGCCCCCCCCCCCCCGGCGAAATCCTGGTTACGCCCCTGCCTAGGACAAAAGCTCCAGGCCGGGGATGAGAGGTTTAGTAGTTTTATGTAATTATATTTAGTGACATAAGCTTAAAACGATTGGCAACAATGACTTTGTGCCTATATTTTTTAATGATACTCTGGTAGATGGGTACATATTTTACCCCAGTTCCTTTCAGTTCATTCAATTCATGATATTGTATAAGCATTATACAATTGCAAACACAGCGAAAACAATAGTGGATTGTCGCACAAGCAACAGCTTAAATCAAAGTGCCTCTACCTTTGGAACTAAACAGTAACTATGAATGGAAGTGGTGACACATTGTGATTCTGCCTCCTCGTATACAGTTGAAATAATGATTTCGAGAAACATGTAATGTGAAGTGGATTGAGGCAGAACTTTGACAGTTTAAGTGGATTTAACCTGTCAAAACTGTGTAAGTCCACTGAAGCAGCAGTTCGGATAAAGCAGCTGTTGGCTATTGTTTATTTGTGTTCAGCCTCCGGCACAGGAACATTAAAATAGCACCGTTCCGTTAACCGACGCATTCAGGTACAGATATTGAGTTTTGTGAACATGATCATGGTAGTATTTGATCATGGTCCTTTAGTTTTCATGAACGGATCACAAAGTAGCTCAAGTTATTTTTTGCGCACGCTGCGAAGCTAGCTCATGATAATTTTGTAGCTGAACTCAATGAACATAAAAACAGCATTGTTGATGTGTGCACTGTCGATATTTGAGCACATTTCAGCATTGTGGGGTAGTCAACGGCTAGGATGAAGACACTTTAAATTGACTTCAATACGTCAACCGAATGAACAGGCTAGAATAAAACTACATGTAATGGCCTGGTTCCGGAGAACACTTACGACATGTGGTTGGTTTTATATAGTTAAATCAGAGGCAGGATCGAATTGCGAACACTTGATGTTATTCATGCCAAGCAAGTCATGGCAAGTGGACTTCAAAATCGGCAATTATTTTCGATTTCAAGCACAAAAGTAAAAAATTGGATTAACCCATTAGTGGCAGGCTCCTGGCTACCCCTTTAAAAACAGGGCGAAAACGCCCCCTGCCCTCTTGATATCTCGAGATCTACTCGTCGAACAAAACAAACGCGTTTGATTTTCCCTAAAAACACGAATCGACATTACTTGTAAAAACAATCTTAAAAGATGAAATAGTGGAACCAGTTGCAAAAACGCAAAATTATATAATATTTTTGATCCAAAGCAAAGCTGCTAGGTCTCTTAACCGCCACTGCAGGGGGTGTTTCCCCCCCCCCCCCTCAGGTTTTTCAAGAGTTACGAAAAACGGCGGCGCGCAGCGCCGCCAAATTTCGTACACCTGTTTGGGCATCAATCATCCACACTTTGGAAAAGTTTTGACTTGAGATCATCTCAGTTCGGGTCACAATGTTAAATTAATATTCGATAAATTAATTAAATTAATTAAAATGATATTCTATTATAATTTGTTCACTTGTATCTTCAATTCACATTTTTTACCCCACTTATTATCCTACATAGAGCCGCCTATTATCCTATAATCGTTCGTAGAGTATCCTCTGTTTTGTGTGTGTTTCATCGAAGAACTGCAGTACATTTTGTCATTGCAGTAAAAAAACATCTGCGTTTCCTTGCAATACTATGACCCCCTTTCTTCGATTCCTCAGCACGCTCATGCAAAAAAATGACTTCACACCCTCCCCTTTCCACATATGTGCATATATCGTTATAAGCTAACTTTCTTTCCATCGTAATCGCTGGCAAAACGTCATCATTTTGTAAGTCAGACCCCTTTTCCTGTGCCTGAGCACGCCCCTGCAAGTCCATATGAAATAAATTATGCAAATAATGGAAGGAGATTCTATATTTTATATCTTGGTAGTTATAAGTCTTCCATACATCGCTCTTATGACTGCCAGCCAAACGTTTCATACTTCCTGGAAACCTCCCTTTTCAAATCCTTGACACCGCCTCTGCCGTGCAATAGTTATGATATTTAATTAGCAACAACTAATTTGAAATTGTTTCAATCACACTGAACTTTTGTAATCCTTTCATACTTGATGCAGTTAGAAAGAAGCCATGAAGAACGCATCTCCGTATTATCGCCAAATGTCGCCGAAAAAGCCTACCAAAATCGGGTCCTGGAACCACCTCTCTTAACCCGCGCCGGACAGGTGCTCAGGCTCCACCTTATAGAGAGAGAGAGAGGGGAGAGAGAGATTATTTCGACACCCCCTTCTAACTCGGCTCCTATTGGACCTAGACATTAACCAAAAACACCGTTCGAGAGCTCGTCAGGAGGGATTTGGAAACTATTTCGTTGAAATTTTGTATCAGGTCAATATTACAGTCACCAGAGGTCATCAAAGGTCAAATTTTCCAGATTTAGGACATAGCTCAAGATATCCCCAAATATCTCGAAACCTATATAGTAGAGTAAATAAATTAAGAACATTTAATCTATTTAATTTGCATCGCATCCAGCGTCCTCAATTGAGCCTCAAGATCAAATTAGAGAGCCTCCAGAGGATCAGCCTCACCGCAAGGAACATTAAAATAAGCACACGTTTCCTTACGCGAAGCATATCAGAAGTACATGCGATATCAAACCTAATGCCAAAAATCCAAATGTCAACAAAATGTCAAAAAAGTTTTAAGTAAAATATGATTTCCCTGAAATACTATATTATTAAAATGACACATAATCATATTTAGCCTATGGTCGTTCTCTCGTCAAGACGTTTATTGAAATTATAATAACATGATGACCCTCGTAAGGTCGAATTCAAGACATCTTGACCTCAGGGTAAAAGGCATTGAGAGACCGTTATGACGAAAGCATAGGTCAAGCTGCATCATGGGGTCAGGTCGACATGACCATATACAACGTAACACATGATCGGTGTTTCCGCTTGTATCTATCTATAGATAAGAATGTGCTCCGCAAATCTTACTACGACCTAGCTAAGATGACCTCAGATGAGCCTTGTAGTAACGTCTCTTAGAACAACCGCACCTAGTGCTGTCTCAGCAATGAGCCTAAAACAACATGATTTGAAATCATCAGCCTGATATCCAATGCGATCCTTTCAGAATAAGAAGCATCATGAGATATTTCCCCTTCACTTATAATGGGAGGTCAGAAATTTGCCTGATCTTTAGGTCACGCGAATTCAAAACGAGCAAAAATTAGATAGTCATGGCTCTTATAGAACCTGAAGTATACGAAAAACAATCCGCTAAAAAACTGTGCTTTGTGGAAACCGCAACTTTTTTTCGGAGGTGGAGTCTGGGGTCACTTGACTAGCCTGTTTAGCTAGCCTGACAGTGAATAAATTGGTAAAAACTTTTCTGATGGCTGTCTACATGGGAAAGATGAAGAGAATACTATCAGTAGCAAAACGCGTCGCGCCGTTGTCACCACAGAAATAGCAGGAAAAACCTGAGGGGGGGTGTCTATACACACCCGGTCACGCGCGCGGTTGATAAATCCATACGCCACTTTTGTTCCACCATATGCGGAAATCTATTTTAGGAAATGTCCGAAATTGCATGGGCTTGCTCTCAAATCAACGGTTTCGGAGATATCCACGAAAAACCTGAGTGGTGGCCGAAAAACACCCCCTGCCACTAATAAAGTCAAACGATTGGGATTAGTATTTGCATATGAAACGCGAGGTCCGAAGGTGTCAGACCCTGATATGCAAGTTGATAGCTTGACATTCGTCTGGCAAGAAGGATAACAAACACGATAACAAAGGAAAAGTTCATCTCTACATGATGCATTAATCTCTTCATGATGCCTTTGGAAAGTATTGCTGTTTTCAGCGTGCTTCCAAACATGAACAGAAACTTTAGCTCTGTCCCCTGCGATGATGACTTTCTCACCGAAACAGCCCAATGCCTGGGTGGATGTTATGCGAACTGTGAGTGCCCCGTCGACCCTCTGGTACCCTCGGGTACCCTCGGGTACCCCGATGTCCCCCGGGTGGGGAGCTGCTATCGACCTCACCACAGTGGTGCAGACTGCAGAGGTGAGCGGTGCAGCGCGCAGCAGAGTGCACCGCATGTAACCTACCACCACAATCTGCACATCCCCGGTCTCGCTCCGATATGGGAGGTACATCTGGTTGTCCCGCCTCGCTTAGAACACCACACTGTCACCTGCGCCGCTGTGTTAAATTGATATATTTAATGCGAATCGCTGTGGGCTCCAATGGCGGAAAAGTCCATTGTTTGATTGGAGGCTCCAATCAAACAATGGACTTTTCCGCCATAGTGTTGAACAGATTGCATTTCGCTACTGGCACATTGTCATGATACAAACGCGCATTGCCTCGTATAATCATGAAAAATTAATCAGAAGGATAAATGCAAAGATACAAGCATTATGAATACTAAAATCAATATGAATATGAGGAGGTAAGGGCACATGACATGTACTAAACATGAATGCAAATAAACGTGTTGATGATGATGATGATGATGATGATGATGACAAAGCGACGATATGAATGATAGAACACTGAACACAGGCACAATGAGTGACACTCCACACACAGTTATGTATTATGCGCACATCTGGTCACCGGAATTAATATCTGGCGGGGAGACAAGAATGCCCTGACGCGTCTCCTAAACTCCCTGATGCCGCCAGCTTGCCACACATCATGTTGACCCGAGCTGCTGCTCTGACGCTATCTGAGACGAGACCTGCTTGACAGCCCATCTGGGCTGGATTGCTGTGCCCAGTTCCAGCGATATTTTGAATTTTTGAATGGCTTGTGTTGTTGTTTTGCTGTTGTTGTTGTTTATGTTGCTGTTGTTTCTGTTGCTGTTGTTGTTGTTGTTGTTGTTGTTGTTGTTGTTGTTGTTGTTGTTACCAATCTAGTTTACTGATAACCTCAAACAAGAGAAATCCGTGACGCTGGCCATTTCCTTATCACCATTCTGCCTTGTCTTTCTCAGCATGTTGTAATGGAACCTCAAAACACAGTCTTTAGAAGGACTTAATTAGAGCACCCATGCATACCAACAAGACCATTTGCATTGGAACACTGCCGTATTTCCATGTTATCCCACCACATTGGTCTGGCTGCAATTGGCTGGACATTTGCATCTAAACGGGACTTCGGCAGTACCACGAAGCTGTTGGACTAGAGCCTGCATCGGAACAAATTCCGCTCAGCCCCGCTGCCAGACGGCTCTTAAGGCCTGTCGATGCGATCGGCATTGCAAATTTGCGGCCCAGTTGAGCTGCTTGGCGAGCCCGCTCGCGTGACGGCCGGAAGCCCCAGCCACGACACGTCATGAACCACGCCACGGTCGCCCCGACAGTGAAACTTTCCAGCCACGGCACGTCATGAACCACGCCACGGCCGCCCTGACAGTCAGAAACTTACCAGCCGGCGGGCAGCAGGAATTTCAAACTTTGCAGCACGGACAGATATATATGAAACTTTCCGGCACGGATGACGTGACAACCTTGGGCAAGATCCGCCATCCTGATGCATGCATCCGATGGCGGAGAGTGAAGTTATTGAGCTGGTTTTATTGTGTTAAATTTCCAGTTGTTACATGATTTGCTCATATGACACACCGCCACGGCAGAACCAAAATGATAAGCTCAAGTCGGAGAATTGCAAGTGTGCTTGGACAGCCAGACTCAGGAAAACAACGTGTGTGAACTTAAAAGCAAGTCGGTTCAAACCATCTAACTTATCGTCCTGTTACAGTTGAAGAGGTGGGAAGTTTTGAATGAAATGGTTATTAAAAAAACAAAAGCTTTCCGGATCATGCTTAAGTGCGCAAGTTCTGGTCCTATGTGGTGTACGTACAGTGTAGTGAAAATGTTCTGTCCACCTCATCGACACCACCCGATGTCGATGCGCCTGGCGAATAAATCATTCGTAAAAACGGCTAGTAAAAGTACTTTCAGTGGATTATTCGAATAAACCCTCCACTTTTCTGAATCGATGTTTGTTTTCGTCTGCCGAAAGCTAGCGTAGAAAGTGTTCTTAAAATGCTTTGGTTAAGGACACCCGTTTAGTTCATGTCAACATAGTCTATCGGTGCTGTCTGTCGGTAGTGCAATCTAATGAAACTATGTTTTGTGTTGTTGTTGTTTGTCATGTATCATGTATGCCTTCGCCCCTGATACCGGGGCACCCACATAAGATGAGGTACACGGCCAGAGGTCTGACGCAATCTGCCGTTTTTCAGAGCCACGAGTAGAAATCGTGGGAGCTCCCGAACTCTACATCAACCAAGGAAGCAACGCCATCCTCACCTGTGTCATCCGTGAAGCACACAAAGCCCCTCAAAATGTCCGATGGACTCACGACAGCAAGGTAAGTAACGACACCGTATAGTCACCGCAATGCGTTTGATATGCCATACCCTGTGTTAGCCCGTAAGCTGCATAGTGCATATCGTAAATGCAACTTACAAAGCCAGAACATAACGTGACGAAGAAGTTGTTTTAATGAAGTCAGGAATATGAGAATAACAGGGATCGGTGACTCACAATAGCTTGTATGGAGAGAAGGCGACCGGCTTATTGTGAAAATCTTTATCAATTAGCAGAAATTTGCTTCGTCGACATCGTTCCAGACCTGATACCAAATTTCAAGGAGACGTCAGCAATCTTCTATAATTTATTGCGTAAATTATTTGTTTGGGAATGCGATATTGGAATAAAGAGAAAGTACGCTTCAAGATTTATCACGAACTAATTTCTGCTAACTGCCCCAAATTTTAACAATGTTCTGGTCTCTAAAAACCGTTCAGTCGCCGATCCCTGTTATTCTCTGGTTCCTGATGAAGTTAGTTTTATGTGAAATGATTAACTATATTTGATGGCACGAGCCCTGTTGTTTCATTATTATTGTTTTGCTGTTATATGGTATATGCAACCACGCATATATGTCGGAGCATTAAGTCGTGATTGTTGGGATATGACAATGATTGTAAGACTTACAACCGCGTAGTCTTTTCATGGATGTTAGCGAAGTTGATTGTGATGCTTAAATATTAAATACATAATTACGAAGTCGTTCTAGCAGCACCAACGATTACCTATACCATAACGCGGGTGGGGCCATTTCTGTTGTTTGTGAACTCATTTCATACAATGAGCAAGTACACCAACAAACATTTGCTTTTGAACGATTCCCTTCTCTCCGGCGTTGAGTCTGATTTGGAGTGTCGTTGGTCCCTCTCCCGGCAGCTGGTGCAGTATGACCAGTCTCGGGCCGGGGTGCGGATCAGGACGTTGTGTCTGATTTGGAGTGTGGTTGGTCGCTGCCGGCAGCTGGTGCAGTATGACCAGTCTCGGGCCGGGGTGCGGATCAGGACGCACGCACCAGGACGGGACGTTGTGTCTGATTTGTTGTGTCGTTGGTCGCTGCCGGCAGCTGATGCAGTATGACCAGTCTCGGGCCGGGGTGCGGATCAGGACGTTGAGTGTGATTTGTTGTGTCGTTGGTCCCTCTCCCGGCAGCTGGTGCAGTATGACCAGTCTCGGGCCGGGGTCCGGATCAGGACGCACCGGGACGGCAACAACACGGTCAGCAAGTTTCTGATCGAGCGCGCCATGCCCACCGACTCGGGCGAGTACTTCTGTGACCCGGACGGCTTGCAGCAGGTCAACGTCGTCGTACACATCCTCAACGGTGAGCTGGGGGGATATTGAGGTGAAGGAACTGGGAGCTGCAGATATCCGGAGAGATGTTTGCTGTAGGAGCTACAGGGATCAACATACAACAGTGAACACTACACGTTTTGTCCAGGACCGTTTATAATAAACCTTCTCACCGTTATTACTGATTTGTTCCAAGTGCAAATTATTTTTGCAAATGTGTGCAAACATTTTGCCGTATATGTGTACTGAGACACTCGGTAAACATATACGGAGTGTGACTTGTAAACAGTTTGACACAACGAAGTCGTGCTAAATGTTGTGTTTACTTCGAGATCTTTGCTCATTTCGCTCAGTTTCTTCTCTGTTCTTATGTTAGTTAAAGGTATTGCACACTGCACAGCTATGTAATCCTTTAGCACATTACCTGGCTGCGAAACTGAACTTTTTGTTTTTAATTACGGGCACTTACGTGTGTCAATAAAAATAGGTAAGGTGCCACGTTTTACGTGTTTCCTTTAATGTCAGCGAAGTTACACAAGTCTAATTTTCCCACAGACCATTTTAGCGTCCTAACCAACGTGTCACCGGTTCATGAAATGAAACATTTGAGCATCGTTGCTGGTGTTCATCGGGTATCGACGATCTGTAAAGCTCACATCATGCATGCTGGACTTCCCCATACCTTGTTATTGAATGATGCTAGGCACCTCATTTCAGCATCGCCTTCGCCAAAGTGCTGCTAAGCTTAGTGCTACCTAAGCTGAGTATCATCGATTCTGGAGTTAATACCGGCCAGGATAGGTTTGCTGTGCCCGAAATGAGGTTCGGATGGCTGAAATTGCTTCAATATTTGATGGCCGACACGACCTTCAGTCGTCGCAGGAAGATAACTCAGCTCCGGGCGGTTCAGGCGACGGTGAAGGCAAGGCTATAGAACAAGGTTGAAGGAGACTGGCAGCTCATAAGACAGACGCCGCCTGGCCAACACCACCCCTAGACTATATGGCTGATGAGTCGTGACAAGGGCAGCGACAACACCGGGATAAATGCGACGATAAAATAACTGTCCCATTAACAGACAGTGGTAATGACAGCCCTGAAAATGAGACGACAAACACTTTCAGGCCAGGAGACGAGGCCTAAATTCCATGAACGTGAGGGCGGAGGAAACGGAGATATGCTAAGACATGGTGACAAAGATAATATCGCGGGGGAAATGATAAAGATCCTATACAAATGCATGATGAAATAACATCCATGCTGGACAATGGGCATGGTACAATAATTTCGATTCCACTTAAATTAGCAACGAAGAGGCTAACAAAGAGGTGACCATTTCAAGATTGCTCGTCTAATACACAGTCTAATATCTTTACTTTTCCAATACGGTTTAACACATTTTTTGTCGGTAACTGAATCAAAACAGTTGCTGGAATTTTCCGATTGCATCGTCTGCCTGTGTCTGACTGTAGGACCTAATCTGACGTAGTGGGTCGCGTTCAATCACACTGACCCTGCCGCTCCCTGGAACAGGCTGGGCGGCAATGAACGATCACCCCAGTCGATCGCACAGCCGTGTATTACATTTCCAGTGAATGTAAGCCTTTCCTAGTTCGATTTATGACTTAATTAACGTCCTTTATTCGTAATATATATATATATATATATATATATATATATATATATATATATATATATATACATATATATTTATATATTTATATATTTTTATATATATATTTATATAAAGTGGATGATGTGAGAGTTATATTCAAATGTAATGATAAAAGATTAAACAACAAATTACACCAACGTTTCATTGTATTAACTTCTTCAGGGGAGTGATAAATAATTAAAAAGAGACATCGATATTTTACATGCAGAGAACATTCACTTTTTTGTGCACAGCACGGTCAGTTCCCTATATACATTCCTCTACTATGAAAATGTGTCATATTCTTCTGTTATTATAGTCGTTGCAACGAAACCTAGCAGTTGACCACAGAGGAACGGGGGCATTTGGCTGAGGTACGTTGATGACGTGTTGTGTTTTCATTTCATTTATTCATTGCATGATCGCCAAACAGGCCACTAGCCCACTTAATAGACGAAGTCAAGTGATAAAATACAGAATAAATAATCATACACATCCACATATGCACACAACAGAGATAAAATAAAATAAAAATAAAAATAAAAATAAAATAACATAAAATAAAAAGAACCACGCACTCATATCATACAGGCGCGACATAGGCTAAAACAGATGATTTAAAAATGACAAAACCGTCTACGAAGAAATCTACCTGGGGATTTTTAGGATAAAAGCGTTCGCTAAGGTTACAAGTCTAACAAACCGTCCCATCTTCACAGTGGAGACGCGACAGCGAACGGCCACAATTAAAACATGCTGTCTATTCCGTGTCGGACGGGCGGCGTGTATCATGAAGTGAAACCAGCTTAACAGAAAAGAGGAATCGGTTTTGCCAGATAAAAATTTTTCCTGAGATCAGACAAGGTCAGCCTGTACGCGCCGCGCTTTAAGAGATGTGACATGGAAGTTGAGCAAACTGCGGTATCGAGACGACGAAGTCCTGTCCGTTGCCTCTGGCTCGGCGGCTATCCAAACAAGAAATTTGTTGCTGTACCCTTTCCAATCGCTTTAAATGGGTTTTAGCTGCACCTGACAGATAACCACTCCCACTATTTCTAGAGGATCATAGATTGACCCTGACAATTGGCGTAGTATGCCCACAAGCAAGCGCTTTTCGGTCAAATTTCTGCCTAGGAAGGCCTGTTTTAAATGATCGGATTAGGAGACCCAAAGCCCGTTTTGTGCCAAGTGTCTTCGGCCATGCACTAAATCGTTTTATGCACTCGTGGCATTAAATATTCAGTTTATGAACTGGCCTTCGGCTCGTTCAGAAACTGAATCATTAATGCCACTCATGCATAACACTATATTAATTCACTCAATCAATGCTTCACCAGTTTGCGTCACTCTTGGCCGCTCAAGTATCTCAAGTAATAATTTGCGTATAGCGCGTGCTATTTTCGAAAAGGCTCCAGTTACTCATCATTCAACTTAAAATAATTTGACTATAACAATAACATCAACTGAAAATTATTTAGAAAAAATATTAATATTTAGAGGTAGCGCAATGTCTTCAAAGATCACACGGTCCCTCCATTAGCTCGCCATTGACTTTGGGGCGCTGAACGCCACCTGATTAATTTTCGTAATTACTCAATAACCGATAGAGGTATCAATGTGCAACTTCGGTAACCTTCTCCGTCATCAATTTAGCGTCTTTTGTGAGATAATACAGCATTTTCGTTAAACGAATTTTGAGTTATAGCGAATTTAGTGACATCACTACTCACGAGTTTTACACCAAAATCAGCTAAACGTTAACAGACCGTGCTAATGCCATATTTTGAGGAAAATGAAATCCAAAAACGTCAAAAAGATAGATAGAAAATGGCAACGAATGCAACTTAAGTCTCTCGGATTTTTGCAAATTTGAGTTTCACCCCTAAAAATATGAAAATTACCATAAAAATCACTAAATTCGGTTTACCTCGATTTTTTCCTGAACGAAATCGTTTCATTGTTCCTCAAAAGTCAAAAGACGTTAAATAAATGTAGCCAGTTGTTGAATTATTGAAAAAATTCATCAGGGTGTCGTTAAGCGCCCCACAGTCTATGGCGGGCTAATTGAGGAACCGTGTAATCTTTGAAGCCGTTGCGCTAACTCAAAATATTAATATTTTTCCAAATACTTTTGCATGGGATGTTTTTTTAGTTGCATCACATTTTGCGGGGGCGTCCCAATACAATTTGCAAATTTAGCAAAATAACTGTCACCCTATTATATTTATATATATATATATATATATATATATATATATATATA
>VOPJ01016246.1:0-14977 GCA_014673585.1 Semibalanus balanoides | reverse complement strand
TATCCTAGGTGGACGGCATTACCCCGTGGGCGCGGTTACCCCTTAAATGTAGGCTTTTTGTAAAATGCTCACCATTTTTACATCCTTTGACATTTTTCTTATTTTTTAGCTTTAAACGGTAGCAAATTGTTTATACACTGTACTGAAATACAAAGTGCACTGAAAGTACTGCAACATTCCTTCTGAGACACAAAATAGCTTAGGGGGTCGGGGTTACCCCGTCCTCCCCTATTGCTACGGCCGATTAACATTAACAACCTCGACTGGATCACGTCCAGAATAGCATCAGAAAACCTCAAAATAAGAAAACGATAAATGCAAATGAAAAGTCATGTTGCTAGACCGATTTTTTGCCCTTGAATACAGAAAAGGTATTGATTTATTCGTATCTGGTCAACAAAGGTCCAAAAAAGTGAATTAAAAAATGAAGTCATCAGTTTGTTACACTTAGGAAGCCATCACTCAGTCAAAAATAGAGATATTGCTTTGCAATTTGGTTTTGGTATTATTTATGATGGTTTCTCTCACATATATTCCGGTTTTTACATTATCGTTGAAAACTTTGGTTTTGTGGGATTAAAAAATACTTTTGAGGGGTCAAAATATACAAAATTGGGAAATTTAGAAATTGTTATATTAAATAAAATGTCATTTTACGTCTTCACCATTTTCTGTTTGCAATTTACTGCAAAACTCTATTTTCTACGATTTTCCAGACATTTATCGTGTTTTACGAACATGAAGTCATCAAAACGTCATTATCTCCGAGCTTACTCGACAGATGTCAACAAAATTTTGACAGAATGCGTATAATTGTTGTGAACTCAGCTACTGGAAATTTCAAGAAGATGCACTGCATTTGTGCAAAGTCATTCTAGAAAAAGCTCTGGGGGAGGCTGTCAGGCGAGGGTTAATGTATACAAATAAATTGATGAACATAGAACTCCAGCCTTTCTAGAGCCCACCTTTGATATTAGAGGAAATAGTTCACCTTTAACATGGGTTTTTAACTGAGATAGCAGTTTTGTAGCCCGTGTTGAAAAAACCCTAACTACAAGTTTTCTGGGTTGAAAGGCCTCTCCAACCGAGTATATTTGACTTTTTGTCGAAGGAATGTGAGCCATAAATAATGTTCGATGTCGAGAATGTGGGCCTTATACACCTGGGCAGAGGCTATACAGTAATTTTACGCGACTTCTTTCGAATATCTGATTGGCTGAGCCACGTTTGATGTTGCGGAGGCCGGAGAGTACGCATATAGTTTTGATAAAATTGATAATGTACGTCCTTCTGTTCTGAACCGGCGCGATGTATGGCTATTTTAGACATTATAAAAATAACTTGTATTTCAAAATACAGTCAAATCGTGTTTACAAGAAAAAATCAATGTAAACTATTGCTTTTAAACAGTTGCGCCAAATCGACAGCAAACAGTGCAAGCTGTATGCGAGCGGCCTTCAGGAATTTAGAGCTGATCACAATATGGGACAACGTTTTCGAGTCTAAAGCTTTCTCGGATTTCCCAAATTTCTGGTTTTTGACCCCTCAAAATAGACTGTTTTGTTTGTTTTTTCTCAAAAGTATCCCCTCACAAATATTATTTTTTTTGAAGATATTGAAACCGGAATATATATGAGAAAAGGGAAAACCAAGTATAAGAGATACCCAAACGAAATTTCAAAGCAATATCTTTATTATTCAGAGACTGACTGTCCGTTTCTAGTGCAGTTTGTGACGCTGATTTCAATTCTGGGAACCATATAACCTGAATATATGTTCCACTGGGGTCAAGCGCTGCCAAACTTCAACCGAAGTCACTGACCTCAGATGACCTTTTTTGATTTGGCAGTTTTTAGGTCATTTTGTGATGCTGATTTCAAGTTTGTCGTCTATTTAGCATTCTAAGATGTTCTTTTACGATTTTAGCTAGATAAGTTCTCATTTTTTACCTTTAAAATTTGATGACATTTTGGCTTTGTCATGATCTCAGAGCTCACCTAATGACCCAGGACATTAAAATCAGATGTCAATGGCTTCCTCTCGTCACAAGCAACACGCTCGTTTTTTTTTTTATAAATAAAAACTATAGCTCAATTAGGGTCTAAACGCCAAGGGGGGTCGACCCCCTTACACGGTCACGCAGTGGTTTTGCCCTACACGGGCGAAGGTTAAACCTCAGATGACCTGACCTTTACCTTTTTTTGTGTCAGCGTGTGAAAATGGATGCTGATATCGAATTATACGTGTAAAATAACCCCTAAAACATGTGTCGCAAGACTTTCGTAGACCTCCCATCTTTCGATCTCATCTTCACAAAGATAGAATTGACGTGTGTGCGGTGTATTCAGTTAAAACGTTGCTCGCACTGACGCTTTACGGCCATGGATTTCGACGCTGAAAGACAAATGCCCTATCATATCCAGGCCATATAGCCATGCAACAAACTGTATATAAAAGGCCATATAAGGACCTCGGATCAAACAGAACAGTCCACAGACAGTGCTGATGTGCTGTCTGATTATATGAGTGTTCTCTACAAGTCTGCACAATGCTTGTCTTTGTGGTACCTGCTCACACACTTCATCCTGGCCTGCTTACACTCACACCTGCCGGCGCATCTTTTTCTACGCAACCACTTGAAGACCCCTGCCCGCAGAGGTGGTCCGGGAGGTGGTCCGCCTTGTCCGACAGAAGGCGAACCACCTGCTGCCGGAGAGGGCGTGGCTCGACGCTGGTCATCTCCTCGCATGAAATGAAAGTTCCCTGAACATGCTGCTGCGGGCCGCCGAGCCGGCCATCCTGTGCTTTGATGACGTCACTGATGACGTATCCATCGTCACTGTTCTGAAAGGCAAGGGGATACCAGTTCAATTAGCATTCGGTATAAACGCATTGCTGCCTGCCTCTGCAATCCACATTTGCATAATTGGAAGGTTGAATATTAACCACTTTTTTAAATTAAGTTATTACACTTTGTATACACAAGTGTTGACGGCCGTTGAATTAATTATAACATGTAACTTCGTGTATATTGTGCATGTATTTTTATAGACCTCAAATTGAGTTGAGGAGTGCTGATTACCGACTCGCTTTCTGAATCGCATAAGTCACGATTCAAATTAGTTCAACATTGGCAAATCAGACATGCTGATAACTTAATTTTGACTCAGTAGATATCATAAATTGAAGATCCATGATAAGAATTATGTCACAGCGTTTATTTTAAGAAGAGTTTGACCGCATCGAGCTGATTCCATCACCTCCGTCATCGTCACTATCACATTGGTGATGTAAACTAAAAATTTTGAAGCTCAGACCCCTCAGACAATCACTCTGATGAACAGATATGAGATGTTTCTGAGGCGATATTTAACTGTGATATATGAAATAATTGTAGAATAATTGCAGAGCATACTCGTGCATTGTGATTTAGTTCTCTATAGAGTTCAGTGGTTTTAGTAGGTACATCAGTATCAAGCGCAGATCCAGGGTTTCTGTCAGGAGGGGGGGGGGGGCAACATAGAGAGATAACCGTCAGAGGGATCTTATTGACCGGGGGAGAGGAAGCGACAGACGAGAGAAGGAGATGTTGACCGGGGGAAGGGTGGAGCGTGATCGAAACCAGAAAGTTATACCCTACGGGCTGCGTGCGCTAGGCGGGCGCGACCCAGTCTCTGGGGGAGTGGCGCACTAGCCCCCCCCCCTAGACCCTCGCCTGGGAGTTAGGTCGTGTCTGATAACAATTACCATGATTGAAGACACGTCACAACACCAGTCCTGCCTTCACGCTACTCACGACTACATTGCCTACATGGGAGAACCGCCCCTGTTGTTTTGTATGCACGGCGCCGTTACGCACAATACTTACCACTATAATATTTTGTTAATAATCAATTGCAGTCACAGCTTATATTTATAATTATTTAAGCAACTATAAAATTAATCTGGAATAAGCATTTCCCTGTGACCCAAAACAAGCTTCACGGACTCCATATCGGTGTGCGCAAAACTTCCCACCACCACGCCCAATTTCAACTAAATTCGACGTTCACAAAAATACATGCGCACATTGTAGCAGAATGTTTTGAAACGCAAACCTGCACAAACAAGCACAACTCACTTCCCAACTGCAGGGTACGTGGGCTCACCTGCATCACCACTCCGATGATGTTGCGCTGCTGTTTGCGGACGGCTGCCTGATCTGCCTGCCGCTGCAGCGCCGCCGTTTCCTCCCTCATGCACAGTGAGCAGCGGCAGCCGTCTGGGCCGGCATAGGAACAGGGCGGCTGGCTGTGGACGGCGTCTCCGCAGACACAGCAGCAGCGCTGATCTCCCTCCAGGTCAGCAGCGCATGCTACGCACTGCCGCCGCCTGCTCGGTCCGGCTACCTCCGCGGCCGCGGCCCTGTCCGGCGACACTGGCGGCTGTGGAGAGGCGTCCACTCTGCTGGCTGTGTCGACCCCGAGCGCCTCCCTCAGTTCCTCCTCAGTCTGCAGCAGCCGGCAGACAGCCTGCGGCAGCCTCGTGTCTCGCAAGCCCAGATGCGGCCGACATCCGAACATCTCTTCGTGTGGGATCCGACCGATGTCGCGGTTGAACTGAGGGGTAAATTTCTCATTAATTATACAAACCAGCCAGAGTTATGTAGCCGAAAGCCAATGGCCAATAACAAGTAACTTGGAGCAACACAAATTATTAAACGGAACAAATCTATATAATATTCTGGATACTTTTCAAAGAAGTGTGATTTTCATATAATGCGCTTTATAGCCAAACTTGTCAATTCAAAGATAAAGACAATGAAGCGATCACAACGCATCCGTAAAAATCACACAAATATAAGGTCTGAATATGAAATGAATTAAATTAACCAATGTCCCCATGTGCTGTGTCTCCCTTCAATAAAAGCTTGATCCTATTCGGTGCTGGCGGACAGAACAACGTCAACATGCTGGGGGAGGGCAGACTCTTACCCATTTATATATCAAAAACTGCATGGTTGATTTCGATGGGTTGAACACCATTTGATTCGTCATGACAATATCGCGAGGGGCGATTCTGCGCGTGAGGCGCAAGCGAGAGTGAGCCTTAGTGACCCCGAAGCCTTAGTGATCCCTTTTCGGATCCCGAAGATCCATTTTTTGTTCCAAAATAGGGGGCCAGGGAGCAAAAAGTACCAAAATTTGTGGTCTTTCTTAAAGGTCATTGTGGCAATGTGGTTCGACCGATTTTCATGTAAAACGTTTCTGAGCTTGCAACGTACTGGTCTCCAATCGATCAACAGGACAAGTACCAAAATACAAATCATATGCGTATTCAGAGGATGTAAAATTTGAGTATTTTCTGATAATAAATATGTGCTGATCGTGATTGTTTGGGACGATGTTAGCGGCACACGTGGCCCTCATTTGCTGTAACTTATCAAATGTAACATATTGCGCATTTGTGGATCCAAAGAAAATATCGTGGGGTATCATGTGCGTAACGCCTTTTACCATCTTCCATATTTGAAGTTAGACCTAAATTTACGGAGGGTATCGCCTCTCATTTTGTGCATTTATTTTAATTGTATTTTATATTTCTATATATAGATATGAGTGTGCATCTCCCTAAAAATATGTACAATATTAGTACTTGTGATGTATATCACAGAGAAAACGTTTCTGCACGGTTCGTAGGAAGAGTTCGGAGGTGTATTGTTATATTATGGTGTGTTGTTGATATTTGTGCACGGGCTCTCGGCCAGTGACGGACAAACGGTGCAATGAATGTTGAAAAACCTAGCTCTGTCCACTAACCTAGCTTTCCAAAGAGATCGGGACCAGTTACCAACTTCCTCCGACCGATACAAATGGTACTTTTGGACAATTGTATGAGCCATATTTGCCAAACGTAGCCTCCGACCGGGACTGGACGCCGGCCTCACTCGGCCAGCTTCGAGACGTCAGACGTCAGTGTGATGTCAGAGACCACGGCGCGGCAACCGCCGATCATGAACTGACCCTGACCGGACAGCCAGTCGGCGGCGGCCGCGCCGTGGCCTCTGACGTCACACTGTGTACTGTTTCGAAGCTGGCCGAGTGAGGCCAGCGCCCAGTCCCGGTCGGAGGCTACGTTTGACAAATATGGCTCATACAATTGTCCAAAAGTACCATTTGTATCGGTCGGAGGAAGTTGGTAACTGGTCCCGATCTCTTTGGAAAGCTAGGTTAGTGGACAGAGCTAGGTTTATCAACATGCGTTGCACCGTTTGTCCCTCACTGGCCGAGAGCCCGCTCCGTAAGCCGGGTCGGCGGCGCACAGTGCTCAGCTCGCGAGTCGCGAGGGGCGATTCTGCGCGTGTGGCGCAAGCGGGAGTGAGCCTTAGTGACGACAACGGGAGCGCTTGCCTTTGATGCAGCCGTGCAACCAACCAAACTATCTTAAAGCCTTGTATTCTCTAATACATTGACGTATAGAGCATGACGAATCAGTAGACATATTATTTGTCTACATTTTCGTCATACCATGGGCGATAGCCCCAGCCAAACGAAACGGGCGCGATTTCGGACAAAATGTCCATTTACAAAGAAGGCGCTCGATGAATTTAAAAAAAATTTGCATCGGTAGATTATACGTGAGCTCAGCTTTCGCATGGTAAGGTATCTCCCGTAGTTTGACACCTCCGAACGCTTCCAACGAACCGTATCTGACGCATTTATTGCACCGTAAGCTACGAAGTTGGGAAGTGTGCCGGCGCACCAACTCGTCTCTCCAGATGGTCTGAGAGAGGAAATAGTTCCCTTCAACATGGTTGCAAAACTGAGATAGCCAGTGTTTGTAGCCCGTGTTAAAAACCCTAACTGCCAGATTTCGGCTGCTGAAAGGGGCTCCCGCGAGTCAAATTTGACTTTTTGTCGAAGGATTGTGGGCTCACACGCCTGGGCAGAGGCTATTGTGGGCCTCACACGCCTGGGCAGAGGCTGTACAGTAATCTTACGCGACTATGCATTCGATTCTGATTGGCTGATCCGCGTTTGACGTTGCGGAGAGTACGCATATAGTTTTGATGAAATTTATAAATTACGTCCTTCTGTCCTGAATCGGCGCGATGTATGGCTCTTTTTGACATCATGAAAAGAAGCTGTATTTGAAAATATAATCAAAATGTGTTTGAAAAAACAATGCAAGGTGAACTATTTCCTTTAAAGAATGGATGGAAGAAACATTTCTCAATATTGTAAAACACTTCGCGCAATAATCCATCGTGAAAACAGCTGGTATAAAAAAATTGGAAAGGGGAAAATTTCGGTATTCCTCAAATGCAAATAAACATTTGGTTCAAAATAATAGGTATGTGAGACATATTTAAATAGTATTAGCTATAATCATTTAGAAAGAGGCTTGATGACAGTACAATATTAGACAGGACGACTGAAGTCAATAACAGCCGAAATGTTCCTGAAACAAACATGACATTACTTTTGATGCAATAACGAATGCAATTATAACAACCATCAGGTCAAGATGCTTAAAAAGAACAAACCTGCGTGTTCACCGTCCACTGAACGAAGCGGAGGCCATCAGGCCAAGATCGGCCTGGGTTTTCGCCGAGCCATGCGTGGAGCTTTTCTCGGACAGTTCGATTCGCTCTTTCGACGGATCCCTGAAAAGAAGATCTCAAGTTATGCTAAAGCTATGGGATTAATTTATCTACATACACCACAGTAACAACCATTGTTGCACCGGAAGTGAGCGAGGTACGCAACCACTGCACGACTCTCCTCTCTGAAGCTTCTTATTTAGTCAGGTAACATTGTTTCGATGAAAAGCAGAACAATATACACTTATTTCATACTTCATGCAAAATATGTTTTTTTTTGTCAAAAACATTAACCAAAACTACCAAACTCAGCGTGTGCAAACACTGATCTGACAAGATAGCAGCATATCAATACAGATTATTTTACCTGCTTCCGAGAGTTTCGCGGAGTGCCGAGCACCATCTGCAAGCCTGGCCACATCGCCATACATTCCTGCACAACTTGGTCCCGAAACTCCATTTCGTTGTTATCACACTGGAAACACACATTTTGTGTCGTTAACTCAATTATCAGACATTGAAGTAAGTTTTACTTAAAGGAAATAGTTCACCTTGGATTGTTTTTTTCAAAACAAAATTTGATTATATTTTCAAATACAACTTCTTTTCATAAGTCAAAAATAGCCATACATCGAGCCGATTCAGGACAGAAGGACGTAATTTATTAATTTCATCAAAACTATATGCGTTCTCTCCGCAACGTCAAACGCGGCTCAGCCAATCAGATTCGAATGTATAAGTCGCGTAAGGGTTGTACTGTACAGCTCCATGGCCCAGGCGTGTGAGGCCCCACAATAGCCTGTGGGCTAGGCGTTGAGGCCCACAAATCTCCGTTCGACCAAAAAAGTTAAATTATAGATTCCCTGCTGGAGACCCTTTAAGCCCAAAACTTGCAGTTCGGTTTTTTCAACACGGGCTAACACAAACTGATTATAATCAGCTCAAAACCCATGTTGAAGGTGAACTATTTCCTTTAAGCAGCTACAACAAGCGTATACATCGTTTTTCTTTATTATCAAGGTAACCAAGACTCGCGAGAAAAATAGCATGCATTTGTCAAAATGGTTGAAATGGTTGAACAAGCTATAGGTAAAACTATGATATTACTACGTCATTCACAAACGGTACAAATCGGCGCAGACAATATCAACGCAAAACATTCTTACCTCTAGAATGTTTGGAGCTCCGAAAGTGCAGAAAATGTCCACCAAATGATGTACCACCTCTTCAACCCCTTTCGTTTTGAGAGCCCTCAACACGACGAATCTAGTAACGTGATCTTGATAAATGAGGATGTACGCGAAATCGCCCGATTTTCCGCTACGCCAGTCGATGAGTTTCAGCTGGGCCCTTCGGTTCATGACATCTGTCGACGTAAGCGCTGTTGCCGTCGAGACGAAGCTGGATCTTGACCGCAGCCTCTTGGCCTGACACATCCTACAAGTGGAGATGTACAGTCTAACTTGGGCCCTCGTCACATTTGAGTACTTTCTTTTGATCTGCTCCAACGTCTTGTCACGGCCAGCGTGTCCAGTGCTCACATGAGCGTCATGAATGACAGCGAACAGGTCAGATCTCTTCACCACTTCCAGGCCCGACTGTTGGTGTATCAGCGTTTTTGTAGGCCCATGAACCAACAACCTGTACAACTTCGAACTTGCATAGTTTCTTTTCGCGGATGGATTGCCTTGGCCCTCGATATCGAGAAGATCCTGCACAAATTCTGCGTGTACAGCATCAGGCATACCTGCTGCATGGAATGCTAAGTTCTGCTTCACATCGTCGTATTTCTTTGAAAACTCTGCTCTAGGCTTTTTCCTTCCTGATTCATGGCCTGAAAAGAAAAAGTGTAAATAAGAACTCAGACAGCTAACAAACAAAACACTATAATAACCTGTATATAACCCCATGCTCTTAAAATACACAGCCCCAAAGATCATAGCCCCATGTAATCCTACGCTAAGAAACAATTAAAAAATATTGCACACAATGCGACGTTTACGACGTTTGCCTTTGTAGCACCAATCAATAATGTTATCATTTAGTACACGGCACTATCGCAAAATATTACCCTGTTTGACCAATATGACCCAGAATTTCCTAAACTTCCTTTAGCATTCCGATGATGTCATGATGACTTCAGTGCAAATCACTATCATTGAACCATGTTGGCGGACATCTGCCGGCGGGGAATAACGTCCAGCTGGTGTGGGTACCGGGCCACGATTGATGAATATTTGGTTTAAGCGGGCCACAACTAAGGTTATATGCCGCCCACCACGCCGGTGTCCGAGGTAACCAGGAGGCGGACGCCGCAGCATCTGCCGGCGGGGAATAACGTCCAGCTGGTGTGGGTACCGGGCCACGCCGGTGTCCGAGGGAACCAGGAGGCGGACGCCGCAGCATCTGCGGGCGGGAAAACGTCTCAGCTGGTGTGGGACGGGCCACGGCCGGCTGTCGAGGTACCAGGAGGCGGACGGCCGCAGGCATCTGCCGGCGGGGAATAACGTCCAGCTGGTGTGGGTACCGGGCCACGCCGGTGTCCGAGGTAACCAGGAGGCGGACGCCGCAGCGGACGAGGGCAGCACAATGAGCGACAGACCTGACCAGTCCCCTGGCGGTTGATCTGGCCTCGGTCCGCACTGCCATCCGACAAACGTGCAGGAGACGGTGGGCCGGGGCCTACCATGAGGGAGTACCGCCCGACCACTTCCACCGCCGACTGACGAACGGACGGCCAACGGAAGTCAGCCGCAGCTGGACAAGAGCTGAGCAGAGGACGCTGCATCAGCTGCGCGTCAACCGCTGCCCCCTCCTACGGGACACGCAGTACACTCATACAGGACACTCATACAGGACACGCAGGATACGCTCCGGAGATGGAGGAGGGCCGGCAAAGACGGCAACTGCCAAGTCTGCATTGAGCCTGTCGCCTGAGGACTCTGAGCACTTTCTTCTCCGCCATCCTCACTTCCAATCCCAGCGTACCAGGACCCTGGGTCCAGTTCCCCCGTGTCTATCCTCCAGGACGATCCAGGAGCAGTGGTGGCCTTCATGTGGTCGGCGGCCTCCTCCGAGGGGCCCGAGGGGCCCGAGGGGCCCGAGGGGCCCGGCCATCAGCTGGCAGCCGACTGAGTGCCGCCGGGCAGCCGACTGAGTGCCGCGGGTGAAGAAGAATAAACTGTCTGGGGCGCGAGCGTCCACGGAACCTAACCTGTCCCGGCTGAGCAATAATACGTCCACGGAACCTAACCTGTCCCGCCTGAGCAATAATAACGTCCACGGAAACCTAACCTGTCCCGGTCTGATCAATAATTTACGCTCCACGGAAAGCCTAACCTGTCCCGGCCGGAAGCAATAACACGTCCACGAACCTAACCTGTCCCACTCAGGCGCTATGAGCAATAATACGTCAACGAACCCTAACCTGTCCCGGCTCTGAGCAATAATACGTCCACGGAACGTAACCTGTCCCGGTCTGAAGCAATAACACTGTCCACGGCAAACCTAAACCTGTCCCGGCTGAGCAATAATATCGTCCACGGAACCTAACTCTGTCCCGGCTGAGCAATAATACGGTCCACGGAACCTAACCTGTCCCGGCCTGAGCAATAATACGTCCACGGACCTTAACCCGTCCCGGCTGAGCAATAATACGTCCACGGAACCGTTAAACTGTTCCCCGCCTGAGCAATAATACGTCCACGGAACCTAACTGTTTTCCGCTGAGCCATTTTAATTACGTCCACAGAACCTAGCCTGTCCCGGCTTGAGCAATAATTCGTCCACGCAACCTAAACCCGTCCCGGCTGTAGCAATAATACTGTCCACGGAACCTAAACCTGTCCGATTTAGCAATAATACGTCACACGGAACCCTAACCTGTCCCGCCGAGCAATAATACGTTCCACGGAACCTAACCTGTTCCGGTGAGCAATAATACGTCCCACGGAACCTAAAATCTGTCCGCACCTGAGCAATAATACGTCCACGGAACCTAACCTGTCCCGCCTGAGCAATAATACGTCCACGGAACCTAACTTGTTCCGGCTGAGCAATAATACGTCCACGGAACCTAACCCGTCCCGGCTGAGCAATAATACGTCCACGGAACCTAACCCCCGGTACGAGCAATAATACGTCCACGGGAACCTAACCTGTCCGGGACTGCAGCAATAACACGTCACGGAACCTAACCTGTCCGGCTGGTAGCAATAATACGTCCACGGAACCTTAACCTGTCCCGGGCGAGCAATTAATACGTCCACGAACCTACCTGTCCCGGGCTGAGCAATAATACGTCCCGGAACCAACCTGTCCCGGCTGAGCAATAATCGTCCACGGAAACCTAACCGGTCCCGGACTGACAATAATACGTCCACGGGGAACCTAACCTGTCTCCGCTGAGCAATAATACGATCCACGCCACCTTAACCCGTCCCGGCGTGAGCAAATAATACGTCCACGGAACCTAATCCTGTCTCGCCGAGCCATAATACTGTCCACGGAACCTAACCTGTCCCGCTGCAGCAATAATACGTCCCACAGGACCTAACCTTGTCCCGGCTGAGCAATAATACGTCCCACGCAAACCTAACCCGTCCCGGCTGAGCAATAATACGTCCAACGGAAACCTAAACCTGTCCCGACGAGCAATAATACGTCCACGGACCTAACCTGTCGCCGCCATCTGAGGCAATAACAGTCCACGGAACCTAACCTGTTCCGGCCTGAGCAAATAATACGTCCAACGGAACCTAACCTGTCCCGCACTGAGCAATAATTACGTTTCACGGAACCTAAACCTTCCCGCTGAGCAATAATACGTCCACGGACTAACTTGTTTCCGCTGAGCAATAATACGTCCACGAACCCTAACCCGTCTCCGGGACCTGAGCAATAATACGTCCACGGAAAAAAAACCCCTTTAAAACCCCTGTCCGGACTGAAGCAATAATACGTCCACGGAACCTAACCTGTCCCGGCCTGAGCAATAATACGTCCACGGAAACCAACCTGTTCCGGCTGAGCAATTAATACGTCCACGGACCTAACCTGTTCCCGGCTGACAATAATACGTCCACGGAACCTAAACCTGTCCCGGCCTGAGCAATAATAACGTCCACGGAAAAACCTAAAACCTGCTCCCGGCTGAGCAATAATACGTCCACGGAACCTAACCTGTCCCGGCTCTGAAGGCAATAATACGTCCAGGAACCTAACCTTGTCCCGCCTGAGCAATAATAACGTTCCACGGAAACCTAACCTGTCCACTGAGCAATAATACGTCCACGGAACCTAACCTGTCCCGGCTGAGCAATAATACGTCCACGGAACCTAACCCGTCCCGGCTGAGCGCACCTGTCATGCTCCAGTGACCTCCAGCGACCCCTGGTGAGCCAGTGACCCGGTGACTGACCTGACTTGCCGATGACGTTCTCTTCTCGTGCCTGCGGCGGTGGGGGTGCGCTGCTACTCTTGCACAGAGACGTGTAGTGCTCGCCTAACGAGCGTCGGAAGTGTTCGTCTATCACCGGATCACACACTGTCGGACAATCTGCAACAGGTGTAGAGCAGGGCTAGTTTGCGGCCCACTGGACTGCACACTGACTGCGCAGCAGGCTGTACTGTACTGACTGACTGACTGCACTGTACTGTACTGTACTGACTGCACAGCAGGCTGCTTACTGTACTGACTGACTGACATGCCCACTGTACTGTACTGTACTGACTGCACCAGCAGGGCGTGTACGTGCTACTGGACTGACTGACTGCACTGTACTGCTACTGTACTGACCTGCACAGCAGGCTCGTACGCTATCTGTTACTGACTGACTGACTGCCACTTGTACTCCTGTTACTGACGACTGACTGCACGGTGCTACTGTACTTGTATCTGATCTGCACAGCAGGCTGTACTGTTACTGGACTGACTGACTGCACGTACTGTACTGTACTGACTTGCACAGCAGCACGGGATCACATCACAGCAGGCCGTGGCAGTCAGTGTGTCGAAGACGACACGTGGGGCCTGCTTTAAGCGGTTCACAGGCTATTTCGGATACAAGGCATGCAAAACTCATAGACGTCAACTCATAGACGCGGGACTAGACTAGACCCCTTCGGAGGCCCACGGGGGGCGTACTGCGGGCCCACGGGGGGCGTACTGCGGGCCCTCAGGTCCCCCGTAGCTACACCCTGCCCAGCTGTTTCAGTATTTTGTGAGTCAATTAATTTCCGACTAAAAAATAGTTTATTTAGAAGACGATAAAACAAATTTAGTTGGTACACTCCTTGACCGCCAGATCTGACCCGAACAGTATCCCTGGAATGGGAAACGTTGCACCCAAACCTGAAGTGGTGATACCTATCGGCTATATCGTCTCATACGACATCGTCTATCGTCGTCAATCTCACACATCACAAACTACGCTCAGATGTGAAAATCGTTTTGCCAGAACGGCAAAAAGACTGGATTGGGCCAAAAAAAGCACAATTATCAAAACTCATCGGATTTCGCTTAACAATGCTCACATGATTCACTCACCTGATAGGGTTCCCTGTCTCATGAGGAATTCAAGGATGGAAGGAACAGGAAATGGAAGGAACCCATGCACACAAGACGCACCGGTCACGTCAGGTCGATGATCGACCCGGGAGACCGGAGATGTGCGTCTGCATTCATACATCGGTATTCATACAATAGTGCAACATACACTGATAAAAATAATGACTCTGTTCCACCTTGGACGCTTTGTCAGCACGTTTTATGCATTGCATTATGCATTATGCATTGCATTATGCACGTTTTATGCATTGCAGCATTGCATTATGATGTGTATCATGAATAAATCTCACAAACAAAAAAACAAACAAACAAACGTTCAGAACTCTTCATTTATTCCCTGTGCTCACACTAAAACTCCTGTAGGATGCTTTTACTATGCAACCCCAGAATTGTGTCGCATTTAAACATGGACTTTTTGCGAAGAGTCGTTTTGGTGATTATTAATGTTTTGAAGAGTTAACTAATTTTACTCCTCCAAAACTCTGTTCGGATGCTTCTTATGTTACTGCTAGAATCCAATAAAACTCGACCCGTAATAAGTACCACTCCTATAGGAGTGGTACTTATTGCGGGTCGAGTTGGCCGGTGGGCTTATAAGCCCACCGGCCACCAGTGACTCTTCTAGCATTTTTTCAGAGTTTTCGTCGAGTCTTTCAAGTTTCAACCACCATTTTGATTTAACATGCGCAGTAGCTGCAGTAGCCATTGTTGGTGTAGGCAGTGGCGGAGCTTTTTGCCACTGATCACTGGTGTCGACTTTTAGTTTTAGCGACGGCTCGCTAGTGTTCGGTGGCCGAGTCATGGTGAGCTAGTGTCCGGCGGACGAT
>VOPJ01016245.1:0-14977 GCA_014673585.1 Semibalanus balanoides | reverse complement strand
AAGTTATTGCGGAAATACGGGAGGGGGGTAATATTTACCCCCCCTACGCCGCGCGGGTTAAGTGATCATCATCAACTAATCTTATTCTTATTCTTATGACTTATTCTCTGGTCTAGCAAGGCCCCTCACCAGTTCTGAGTATCCATATATGTGTATATAAATATTAAGATTGTCAGTTATTTGCACTTAGCACCATCTATCTATATTGTGCGCCTGGAATCTGCCGACATGGCAAACCATCACCATACGGCATGCTTCATCATCCAACTGTCCTCATAAGGCAAACGGGTGTCTGGCTTCATAACAAAATCGATATTCGCCTTCCCTAATGAGTCGCGTTAGACTCGGGTAGCTGTCAAGTGTCGGCGACAATAACTGCTCAAGCAGCAAACGATCTGCCCGATAAACACTGCGGCACCGTTAGCGTGCAGGTGCAGCCCGCGGAGACCGTTCTCTCGCTGTTTTCCGACTGGCGCTGATTGGTGACTGGTGAACCGAACAGTGGTGATAGATGATTAGTGAACCGGCTTCTAGTGATCAATAACTGGTGAACTGATCGCCGTTGATCGATGCCCGGTGATCACCTGTGTTTGGTGATCGGTGACTGGTGAACGAATTAATGGACCTGAATGGCCATACGCTACCATTTAAAGTTGTCAGAGGGATAAGAAAAACAGGAATTTTGCATTAGTTTTACCGATCAGAGAAACTAGCTTAGACATTGGATAAGGCCTATAGCCTGAGTATACTACTGGACCACGTATTGGGACTATCTAGATGTAAGAAGTATTGCTCTGCTGTCCTGTCAGCTTATACAGACTTCGTTAGTGACGATCGGGGAGCATGAACACACAATTAGCCATTTGGAGATATGTAAGATGTCTTGGAGATAAGTAAATGTCTTCAAAATTCCCTTTGCGTTTCTTGCTTTGGTACAATTAAATGTAGATACCCTTAAAATCAAATCATCGTCATATTTGTAGAAAAGATAATGTTCGTAATGCGATCATTGCAAATGACACTGGCTTGTAGTCATCTGTATATCCTGTACGCCAGTCAAGGGCAGATCCAGGGGGGGCAAAGGGGCCATGCCCCCCCCCAAACCACCCAAATCGGCGCAAAAAAAAAAAAAAAAAAAAAAAAAAAAAAAAAAAAAAAAAAAAAAAAAAAAAAAAAAAAAAAAAAAAAAAATTCGATGACACATTTCCTGAGTTTGTCGTAAAAACTAAGCAACTTTTACTAGAGAAGTTTGTTTTAATCGGTTATTGATACATAAGCAAGCGAAATCGATGAGTTTTCAGAATTATGCGATAATTTTTGGGATTTGCCCCCCCCCCCCAAACTGTCAAAATAGCACTTTCTGGATCCGCCAGTGACGCCAGTGCAAGGCTGTTTAAACCAGGTAGAACACTTCAGCCGAAAAACTGCATAAAAAGTGCCAGTGCATCCCAGCAGTCTCCTTGTTTTGTGTTTTACACCATTATTTCATGCACCTGACCAAAAAGTCATCAAATGCCTTGTGACAGCCAACTTTCCAACACAGCCTAAGTGTGCTGAGTGCTGATCTTCGTACCCCGAATGAACTCTTGCTCCGCTCCAGAGGACTCTCGCCGACTTTTCCGTCTCCCACAGACCCATGCTGACCCCTCAATCCGCCCTTGCCCCCACAGACCCGTTATTACCCCCACTCGTCCCCACGCAGTCCCATGCTGACCCCTCTCACCCACAGGACCCGATCTTTACCCCCTCGCCCCCCCGCAGACCCGTTCTTACCCCCTCCCCCACAGACCCGTTCTTACCCCCCCCCCTACCCGTACCCTCACAGAACCGTACTGACCCCTCCTCCGCCCTCCTCCCCACAGAACCGTTTATTTACCCCCACTCCGTCCCCACGCAGTCCATGCTGACCCCTCTCACCGACAAGACCCGATTTTACCCCCTCGTCCCCCCCCCCCGCAGACCCGTGCGATCCCTCGCCCTCCCAACAGAACCTGTTCTTTACCCCCCCTCCCCCACACCCGCTCTTACCCCCCCCCTACCTCTCCACTCACAGAACCGTACTGACCCTCCATCCGCCCTCCCCACACAGACCGTGCTGACCCCCCCTTCGTCCCCCCTCAGACCCGTGCTCACGTCAGGCTGTCCGGTAACCAGGTGTGTCAGCTGGACGGCGTCACGCCGTGCTGACCCCCCTCGTCCCTCAGGACCGTGCGTCACGGTCAGCTGTCCGGAGACCAGGTGTGTCAGCTTGACGCGTCACGCCCGTGCTGACCCCCTCGTCCCCCCTCAGACCGTGCGTCACGTCAGCTGTCGGAGTACCAGGTGTGTCAGCTGGACGCGTCACGCGTGCTGACCCCCCTCGTCCCCTCAGACCCGGTGCGTCACGTCAGCTGTCCGGAGACCAAGGTGTGTCAGCGGACGCGTCACCGTGCTGACCCCCCTCGTCCCCCTCAGACCCGTGCGTCACGGTCAGCTGTCCGGAGTACCAGCTGTGTCAGCTGGACGTGTCACGCCGTGCTGACCCCCCTCGTCCCCCCTCAGACCCGTGCGTCACGGTCAGCTGTCCGGAGTACCAGGTGTGTCAGCTGGACGCGTCACGCCGTGCTGACCCCCCTCGTCCCCCTCAGACCCGTGCGTCACGGTCAGCTGTCCGGAGTACCAGGTGTTTCAGCTGGACGTGTCACGCCGTGGCGTCATGCCGGTGCAGCAGCCACTGCGAGCGGCGCGTCGCTCCGTCTGCGCCAGTGATGTCTCACCTACCATCCAGGCAGGATGAAGTGGAGGCGTGCCGCAGCCGCCGGCCGCTCACGGATCATTCTACCAGGGGAAAGTGCAGCTTCCAGTGAGTCGAGCCGGGTGTGAGCTGTGGTCGGGGAGCTGGGGGCTTGACGTACTGTAGACAAGTTGTAGTTGCTAAATAGGCTCGGTGCTGAATGGCTGAAGGCAGACGGATCTGATCTCTGTCTGCCTGTTTTTTTTTTGTCTTTTTTGGGGGAGGGGAGGGGAGGGAGTTGTAGGGATGGGCCGGCATGTTTATGTTCTTTATAATGTTTTCTAAGTCGCTTACTCCCTGGGTCTTCTCAAAGCGCCATTTTGATACATCTTCGTCGGACGGGGATCTTTGGCTGTTGGGCCACTTGTAGTCTGCACCCTGCAGTACAGAATGAACATATGTTTGATAACCGGTCTCCAGACAGACGGGAGACATTTGGACACCAGCCATATAGTCTGCACCCTGCAGTACAGAATGGGAACATAATTTTGATAACCGGTCTCAAACAGACGACATTGACACCAGCCATATAGTCTGCACTGCAGTACAGAATGGAACATAATTTTGATACGGTCTCCAGACGACGGAGACTTTGACACCAGCCATATAGTCTGCCACCCTGCAGACAGAAAGAGTAACAAGTAATTTGATACGGTCTCCAGGCAGACGGAGACATTTGACACCAGCCATATAGTCTGCACCTGCAGTTACAGAATGGGAACATGAATTTGATACCGGTCTCCAGACAGACGGGAGACATTTGACACCAGCATATAGTCATGACCCTGCAGTACAGAATGGGAACATAATTTTGATTACCGGTCTCAGACAGACGGGAGACATTTGACACCAGCCATATAGTCTGCACCCTGCAGTACAGAATGGTAACATAATTTCGATACCGGTCTCCAGACAGACGGGAGACATTTGACACCAGCCACTGTGTCATGCTCATCAGCTCTGCAGATTGAGCCACACTCAATGACTGAACTTCGCCGATCGAACATAAGTACACACCAAGTCTTCAGTCGCTGGGGAAATGGGCTCAGTCCGGAGTTGGTCTCGAACTTTCGACTGCTGATGCAGGGGTATACCTACATGTCATCGCGTCAGGCAGCTCCTGACATTGCAGGCTGTCGAGATGAAACGGTTTTGTCACATCGCGGCATGTGGACCGGGGAGGATGAATGGTTTCGAGTCGGTGTGCGGTCTGATCGGGCTGAAGAGTGAAGGGAGAGGGGATTTCGATACAGTTATCTGTACCCGAAGAGCCCGTGGTGCGATGACTGAGCGTCAGTAAGATGAGGCTGCTCAGCTAACCGGTCTGGTATTCATCCTCGGAATCTGCACGCGCGGGATCGTAGCGCATCTCTCAAATTCAATCTGAATTTCATAAACCTTCGTGGTAAGAGCAGCACACAGATGATAGCGGATATGTCTATTCTGAGAAAGCATCCAGGCTAGCTGGGGAATTCTGGGCCCTCGAATCACCTCAGGTATCAGCCCACTATTAAATGGATCAGCTGCACGCATTATGTATCCGTTGTGGATGTATCACTATGAACTTCAACACTTAGAGTAAGTGGCCTCCTCATATATGAATAAGCGAATACACTGTCACTACAATTTGTTTATCTCTCTCGTTATAGTCATGCATGAATAGCATTCAAGGAAGACTCTCTTGCACTAACGGATATCAATTAAACCATTGTGCAATCTGCTGACATGAAATATCCGTTTATTATGAGGTGCAGTATTGCCCTTGAATATATGTATATTAATACAAATGAGTCTGCTATATGGGCTTATGGGCTTTGTCTATCAATTATTTTAACATCACCTGAATCAAGTGCCAACTGCAAACTTAAGATAGGCTGTACCGCAAGAACAAAAAAAAAACAAAAAAAAAAGAAAAACAGTGGCTATATTTTTTTTTCTTCTTCTAACGCCACCATTAGAAAGGTGACCATGAGTGCCCCACCACGATCCCAACGACGCAACCCACCTGACTTTAACACCAGAGAACAAAAAGAGAAAATGTCGCGCACTCCCAGCTAAGAAATTGAAAACAAACTTAAAAAAAAGCATCTGAAGAAGGTAATCGGTATTAGTGTGGTTGAATAAAAGAAGTGCAAAAAGTAGTCTTGCTTAAAACAGAAAATGACTGCCCCGCTACGTCCCAGGATATCACATTCATTATGGTTTGTAAGGAGAACTCAGTCACACTGGAGGAGGACAAATTCTGGTCTGGTTCAAGCTTTCAATGCAGGACTTCATGGACCCCACTCAGCTAAGCAAGCGTTGTTGCTGAGTGGAGATCCTGAAGTCAGCGCCTTTGATTGGGTAATATGCTTATTTCTTAATTTAGTGAAAGCAAACTGTATTTGACTTATTTGTTAGACAATATATTACACATACACGTATACACACACATACATACACACATATGAAATATGTAGGTATTATGAATTAATTATGATTATTGTATATCAAGCTATGCTGCCTGTATATATGTTGCACAAGCATATACAGGTACTTTGTATTTAAATATTGTATTATTGTTTATTTACCATGTTGCATACATTGTAAGCTTTATATCCTTATATGATGCAAAGCATAACTACAGTGAAACAAAGTATACAACTAGGTACGATCAAAAATAATTTAATCCCGATTAAAAGATCATTGAAGTACATACCTCAAACGCTAAGAACTGGGTTGTACTTAATGATGTTTTGGAATTCATTTTTGCATTTATATCATCCCATAAAATGTTATGTTCTGCAAAATTGTATAAATGCATATGTTTCATTAAATATCACCTCGCCACATATACAAACATGAAACATTTTTGCTGTCGTATTTTACTACGACGAGAGATATCAGTGAAGTCATATATTTATGCAGCATATATATCAGTGAGTCATATTGGTATTACTATATATAATTCAAGCAAACGGTGAAGCAATAAACATAAGTACACAAGGTTCAAGTGAGTGGTAACAAATATTGTTTTTAAACTTCCTGAGCTGAGATGATGAACTCTTAAGTAAACACTTTCTTGGACAACTCTCTTTGTAGCATGCTAAGTACTGGATGACACTCAAGCGTGGACAAGGTTGACAGCAAAATGTTAATCCAAGATAAAAAAAAAACTTAGGAAGTTATAAAAACATCGTTATGCACCATTGCCGTGAGCTATTAATGCACGAAAGGGTTGACAGTGAAGTCTGTTGTAAAAAAATGGTGTTGGTTCAACGTTCATTTTGTCTCAGTAAAATATTATGTGTAATATTATGTATATGTGTATGTGTATTATGTGTATATGTGTATATGTGTATATGTGATATTATGTGATATTATGTGATATTATGTTTATGTGTAAAATACAAATAACTTGTGGCAAATTCTGAAACATTATTTAAATCATTTAATTGTCACGTGATTAGTTGGAGAAAGAACAATCCATCTCCAATGGCGTCTTGGTTTGGAAATAGTTGTATCGCTAATTTTAGTGTTTTAGCATACGAAATAGTGAGTATGTTTTTTAGCGAGTTAAGCGCGCTGAGGAATAATTTAACTGATATTAGCATAACTTGACCTTATCCTCAAATTATTCGAAAAATTAAATCAAAGACAATATTATTTCGGGCATATTCGGGCACTGCCCTTTACCGACCAAATGTAACACCCCACACAGACACCATCTCTCTGTACAGAGCAATGTACTGAGCGATGGCCACTGTGTGAGGTGTAACATTCGGTGGCATTAAAGGGCAGTGCCCGAATATACCCGAAATAATTTGTCTTCATTTTCTTTTCAATAATTTGAGAAGGTTAATTTATGCAAATATAGTAAGTATGCTTGCATTGTATCCCAACAACCGTAGGCTTCGAATCTATTTTGGTTAACAGTATACCATTCTTCAACTTTATTTTGTATTTCGACTCGATGCATCTTACAAGTTTTCGTTCTGTTTCCAGTCGGCATGAGACGAATGTATATATGCATCCGCAGCCTCTTAGCCGGGTAGTTTATCACTCATATCTCTGGCAGATTTGTCGCATGTTGTGCTCCAAAGCACTAATGCTATAGCGCCACCAGCTCAACGCTCGGACATGGCTAACCCAGATTAATAGCTGTCTGACTTGGGGCCGCCAGCTCTCATCATTTCAACTCCGCGAATAATTCGGACGGCAATTTAGTACTGCTACGTGACCGTTTCGTTAAGCACTGCTGTGAAAAATCAGTCATGTCTCTTTTTAGGCACTCAGATTCGATATCAGAAGTACAATGACACTTAAAAGCACGTCTCCGAAATCTCTCCATATGGCACACTGGAACTGGCGGTTTCGCGACCGCTCACAGCGCTCCTGACGGCATAATTAATGCACGATCATGCAAGTTGCCTAGCAACGCACTGTCGCTAAATGTATGCTCTTACGAAAACTGAGCTCCATCTCCCTGCGTCTTGCGATGACGAAGCTGAGGTAAAGGCGGCGGACAGCGCACTTCGTCTCTGGCGCCGCTCCTGATTAAATTAATCGAAGAATTATGACTGTCAGCCCTTGTTAATTAAACTGCGACCCGGCGACATTTATAACGTAAATCCCGTCGACAAAGACGCCGCTGGAGAGGCACAGGGCCCGCCGGAGTTGGAGGCCGATTCTCGCTCCGCCTGCGACTCCGGCCGACTATTTCATCTCGGGACTTTATGAAACTGTTGGCACAATGCCTTGGTGGGCGCCGCGACCAGAATAGCAGGTCACCCGCTGAATGAATGTCGGGATTTCTGGTCTCATCTAAGTGGCTCAGCGCATCAGGCTCTGGGGATCGGCGCGCAACTCGCTCAGTTCAGAGCCTCAAGACTGAGCGGCCCTATCAACCGCTTCAGAAGCTGAGAGCGGACCTCATCACCTGCTCAGACTGGGCGGCTCATCACCGGCTCAGACGTGAGGCGCGGCATCATCGAACCGGCTACAGACCTGAGTCGGACTCATCACCGCCTCCCGCAAACTGCGGCGGGCTCATCACCGCTCAGAACTGCGGCTCGATCACCGCCTCAGACTGAGCGGCTTCAATCACCGCCTCTCGACTGAGCGCTCATGCAACGCGCTCCTCAGACTGAGCGGTCATCACGCTCTCAAGACTGGCGGCTCTCACCGCTCTCAGACTGAAGCGGCTCATCACCGCTCACGGGCGGCCCCATCACCGCTCAGATGAGCGGCCCATCACCGCTCAGACTGGGCGCTCAATCACGCTTCTTCAGACTGAGCGGCCCATCAGCTGCTCAGAACTGACGGCTCATCACCGCTTCTCAAGGAGCGAGCGGCTCATCAACGCTATCAGACTGAAGCGCTCATCACCAGGCTCTCAGAATCAGCGGCTCATTTCACCGCTCTCAGACTGAGCGGCTCATCACCGCTCAAGCGAGCGGCTCATCACCCGCTCTCAAGACTGAGCGGCCTCATCACCGCTCAGACTGAGCGGCTTCATCACCGCTCTCAGCATGAGGGCTCATCACCGCTCTCAGACTGAGCGGCTCATCACCGCTCAGACTGAGCGGGTATCACCGCTCTCAGAACTCAGCGGCTCTAATCACCGCTCTCAGACTGAAGCGGCTCATCACCAGCTTCAGACTGAGCGGTCTCATCCACCGTCTCAGACCTCATCGGCTGGGGATGGCCGCGCACCGCTCAGTCTCAGAGCCTCAGACTGAGCGGCCCATCACCGCTCAGACTGAGCGGCTCATCACCGCTCTCAGACTGAGCGGCTCATCACCGCTCTCAGACTGAGCGGCCCATCACCGCTCTCAGACTGAGCGGCCCATCACCGCCCAGACTGAGCGCTCATCACCGCCAGACTGAGCGGCTCCATCACCGGCCCAGACTGAGCGGCTCATCACCGCTCTCAGACTGAGCGCTCAAATCACCCCGCTAGACTGAGCGGCTCCATCACCGCTCAAGACTCGCCGGCTCTCACCGCTCAAACTGAAGCGGCCATCACGCTCTCGAGACTGAGCGGTCAATACCGCTCTCAGACTGAGCGGCTCACAACCGCTCAAGACTGAGCGGCATCACCGCTCTCAGACTGAGCGGCTCATACACCGCCCAGACTGCGCGGCTCATCAACCGCTCAGACCTGAGCGGCTCATTCACCGCTTCTCAGACTGAGCCGGCTCCATCACCGCTCTCAGACTGAAGACGGCTCCATGCACCGGCTCAGACGGCGCGGCTCAATCACGCTCAGACTGAGCGGCTCATCACCGCTCTCAGACTGAGCGGGCTCATCACGCCCCAGAACTGGGGGCTTCATACCGTTTCTCAGCTAGGGGGCCCATCACCGCTCAACTGAGCGGCCCATCAACCGCTCTCAGACTGAGCGGCCCTCACCGCTCCAGACTGAGCGCGTGCTCATCACCTGCTCAGACTGGGCGGCCCCATCACCGCTCAAGACTGACGCCCTCCACCGCTCAGACTGAGGGCCTCACCGCTCTCCGATGAGCGGCCCAATCACCGCTCAGACCTGGGCGGCTCATCACCGCTCTCAGACTGAAGCGGCTCATCACCGCTCATGACTGCGCGGCTCATCAAACGCCTCAGATCTGAAGCGGGCCCATCATCCGCTCAGCTGTAGCGCTCATCACGCTCTCAGACTGAAGCGGCTCATCACCGGCTCTCAAACTGAGCAGGGCTCATCACCGCTCTCAGACTGAGCGTCTCATACCGCTCTCAGACTGAGCGGCTCATCACCGCCAGCATCACCGAACACCTCTGATTCATGGCAAACGCGTTTGTAAATCCGAACGCCGGTCGTCTCCGTAATTGAAATCGGAAAGCAAAGCCACTGGATACGGCAGCTGTAGCTAGGGACTGGATGGACACATAGTTATATCGGCACTCGAGGCCCCGCTGCAACTCGCTGCATTCAGCGAGCAGACAATGAGACCCCAGGGCCGTGTGGCATAGCGGCGCGGCCGAGTGATCTGCATAATATACTTGATTTCCGCGGGTCGTAATAGCGAGTAATCTCGGCCCCGCAGTGGTGAGGGCACCCAATCTCCGCAAGCAATTACTATGTTGGAATCCAGCTAAACCGCCGCACCCGAATAACTGAACCATGCGCGACACTTTCAGCATGTATCACGACGATGACAGACTCGTAGCTGAGCGCCATACGTGTCTCCTCTGCGCCGCAGGTGTCAACCCGTGCGCCACGCTCCGCTGCGGCCAGTACGAAGGGTGCGAGATCGACAGTGCAGGCGTGGCGCGCTGCACGTGTCCCGACACGTGCCAGCCCGTGGTGCGTCCCGTGTGCGCCAGCGACGGCGGCACGTACGACAACACGTGCCGTATGGAACTGGAGCGGTGTATCAGCGGCCGGGCCATGCACGTGCTGCACTACGGCGTCTGTGGTGAGCACCCGCACCCGCACCCGCACCCGCACCCGCACCCGCACCCGCACCCGCACCCGCACCCGCACCCGCACCGCACCCGCACCCGCACCCGCACCCGCACCTGCACCCGTATTTGCTCACAAAAATCACAATTAACTAATTCATAAAACACGACGTAAGCATAAAAGTCGGTCATTCCAAGTAAAAGTGGAGGATGTACAGTCTAGGGTAAATGTTCTGTCCGTGCAAAAGTTCTGTCCACTGTTTCTGCCTCTGTCTGTCGGTGCTGCACGCAGTAGAATCCAATGCAATTACTATAGCCCTTTCCCCCGGTATCAGGGGCGAGGGCAGAAATAGTTTCAATAGATTTCACTGCATGTAGCACCGACAAACTGCGCCGATAGACAAAGCTGACATTGAACTAAACGGGTGCGCTTAACCAAAGTTTTTTTTTTAATATTTTCTACGCTAGCTTCCGTCAGACGAAAATAAACATCGGCGCAGGGAAATGGAGGATTTATTCGAATGGAGCACTGAAAGGACTGCTACTAGCCGTTTTCACGAAGGATTTATTCACCGGGAACATCGTCATCGGTTGAGGTGATGAAGTGAACAAAACATCTACCCTAGACTGTACAGTAAAAGGCAAGCCAAGAACGAATTGAAGAAATTGGGAGTGCCAATCAATCCCAACACAATATTAAGTCACAAGGGAAGTGTTTGGTTAGCTCAGCTCTTCTCAGAAAGACAGCACAACTTCCAGTCCTAAGTGCTCAATAGCTGTGTTTTGACGAAAACAGGCGAAAGCATGCTATTGACGACTGCTGGCTCACTGTGAAATGTCGCTCCCGACCGCCGACTCATCTCCTATCACACAGCCATGATTCGGCTGACTCTGTGCTGGCCGCCATGACATCTCTTATCACACAACCATGATTCGGCTGACTCTGTGCTGGCCGCCATGACATCTCTTATCACACAGCCATGATTCGGCTGACTCTGTGCTGCTTGCCATGAAATCTCTTATCACAACAGCCATGATTTCGGCTGACTCCTGTGCTGGCGCCATGACATTCTTATAAACAAGCCATGATTCGTCTGACTCTGTGCTGGCCGCCATCACATCTCTTATCACACCAGCCATGATTCGGCTGACTCTGTGCTGGCCGCCATCACATCCTCTTCATCCACAGCCATGATTGGCCTGACCTCTGTGCTGGCCGCCATGACATCTCTTATCCAACAGCCATGATTTCGGCTGACTCTGTGCTGCACCCGCCATGACATCCTCCCTATACACAGCCATGATTCGGCTGACTCTGTGCTGGCCGCATGATATTTCTCTTATCACCAGCCATGATTCGGCTGACTCTGTGACCTGGCGCCATGGATTCTCCTTAATCACACAGCCATCGATTCGGCTGACTCTGTGCCTCGGCGCGCATGAATCTCCTATCACACAGCCATGATTCGGCTGACTCTGTGCTGGCGCCAGACATCTCCTTACCACACAGCCATGATTCGGCTGACTCTGTGCTGGCCGCCATGACATCTCTTATCACACAGGCATGATTCGGATGACTCTGTGCTGGCGCCATGACATCTCTTACACACAGCAGATCCGGCTGACTCTGTGCCTGGCGCCATCACAATCCTCTATCACAACAGCATGATTCGGCTAGACTCTGTGGCTGGCCGCCATCACATCTTCTTATCACACAGCTGATTCGGCTGACTTTCTGTGCTGGCCGTCAATCACATCCTTATCAAACCCACAGCCATGATTCGCCTGACTCCTGTGCTGGCCGCCATCACATCTTCTTATACACACCATGATCGTGCTGACTCTGTGTGGCGCCACCACATCCTCTTATCACCAGCCATGATTCGGCTGACTCTGTGCGGCCCGCCATCACATCTCTATCAATCAGCATGATTCGGGCTGCTCTGTGCTGGCGCCAGACATCCTCTTATCACACAAGCCATGATTCGGCTGAAACTCTGTGGCTTGGCCGCCTGACATCTCTATCAACACAGCCATGATTTCGGCTGACTCTGTGCTGCCGCATGATAATCTCTTATTCAACACAGCCATGATTCGGCTGACTCTGTTGCTGGCCGCCATGATAATCTCTTACCAACAGCCATGATTCGGCTGACTCTGTGCCTGGCCGGCCATGACATCTCCTATCAACAGCCAGTGATTCGGTCTGACTCTGTGCTGGCTGCATGACATCTCTTATCACACAGCCATATTTCGGCGACTCTTGTGCTGGCCGCATCCACATCTCCTTATCACACAGCCATGATTCGGCTGACTCTGGCTGGCCGCCATGACATCTCTTATCACATGCAGCCATGATTCGGTGATTCTGGTCTGGCCGCCATGACATCTCTTTATCACACAGCCATGATTCGGCTGACTCGTGCCTGGCCCGCCATGAAATCTTATCAACAGCAGCCATGATTCGGCTGACTCTGTGCTGCCGCCATCACATTCTTATCAACGCCATGATTCGGTGACTCTGTGGCTTGGCGCCATGACATCTCTTATCAACAGCCATGATTCCGCTGACTCTGTGCTGGCCGCCAATGAATCTCCTTATACACAGCCATGATTCGGCTGACTCTGTGCTGGCCGCCATGAACATCTCCTATAACACAGCCATATGTCGGCTGAACCCTCTGTGCTGGCCGCCATGACATCTCTTATCACACAGCCATGATTCGGCTGACTCTGTGCTGGCCGCCATGACATCTCCTATAACACAGCCATGATTCGGCTGACTCTGTGCTGGCCGCCATGACATCTCTTATCACACAGCCATGATTCGCTGAACTCTGTGCTGGCCGCCATGCACATTCTCTTTATCAAACAGCCATGATTCGGCTGACTCTGTGCTGGCCGCCATGACATCTCTTATCACACAGCCATGATTTGGCTGACTCTGTGCTGACCGCCATGACATCTCTTATCACACAGCCATGATTCGGCTGACTCTGTGCTGGCCGCCATGACATCTCTTACCACACAGCCATTATTTGGCTGACTCTGTGCTGACCGCCATGACATCTCTTACCACACAGCCATGATTCGTCTGACTCTGTGCTGGCCGCCATGACATCTCTTATCACACAGCCATGATTCGGCTGACTCTGTGCTGGCCGCCATGACATTCTCTTATCACACAGCCATATTCGAGCTGACTCTGTGCTGGCCCCGCAAATCACATCTCTTACACACAGCCATGATTCGGCTGACTCTGTGCTGGCCGCCATGACATCTCTTATCACACAGCCATGATTTGGCTGACTTCGTGGCTCTGAAACTCGGAAATATGATTTCCGATCACCTTATTATAGGCTCATCTTTCTTGCGTCAGTTCCGGTCGTCGTTTCGATAGGTCATCAAGTCGGTATATTTATGCTAGAAAAGGTTCCCAATGACGGCTGGCTTTCGTCACACCGCTGGTGGGCGGACTGGTGTCATCGTCGTCACACTGCTGGTGCAGGGCGAACTGGTGTCATATTCCTCACCTTGATACATGCTGGCCGTCTGTAGCGGCGAACAGGAGAGTGGATGTACTGGTGGTTTATCATGATGTTCTGTTTATTTCGAATAACGTTCCGCAATGAAGTCCTGTTCATAGTGATGTGTGTCACAAAGCTCTCTCCATGCGTAGTTCGTCAGAAATTCCGTAGCTGTTATGACACTACATATATTTTTTAGTAGGTTTAACCAACAGGTGACGAATATGTACTTTAAAACTGAGCTATGGTACGAATATGGGTACGTGCACAGGTGCGGTGCGGGCTTGGATAACATGGCATGTCAGATGGAAAGTCACGAACAACCGGTGGTCACTGGCCACTGGTCAGGTCAGCGTCACAACAGCTGCAGGACCAGCGCTTAACACCGCTTTAGACCGTGCAGTTAGCGCCTCACCCAATAATTGTGTTGTCATCCAGCACAAATTTAAGGCACCGCGTCCGAAATAAATAGTCCGAGTGGTCATATTAGCTCGTTTATCTCGTATTGGGTCCATAAATCTTTAGACGAATTTCACCACGGCTGTCTGTGCGATTCTGCGATACTGTGAAAAGCGCATCTGTGGCCTGTGCGGTTAGACTTAGTTATAAATCGCTGGTTCTGTGTTTGCTGACTAGTTTTATATTCCCGCCTGTTTGAATCCAAAACACCGTTTCCATTTCGCTAGCCTCACCAGCATTCCTGGTATACGTAACTTAACGATAGCGCTTGACACGTCGGATATAAGAACTATGTCTTATTTTATAATTTACCAGAATATAGGTAACACCATCATTCTGCCTTGCAATCACTATGTTTTATCACGTCCCAACTTCCCGTATTTACCTTCCATCTCCAATTCTAATCAGCACACACTCTGATCAGATATCCGCTGCCGCTCTGCTTTACCTTCCCACGCGTCATTGTGCGTGGCTCCAAACGATGCGCCATTTTTCTCCGCCACGAAATTGGAATTCTTCTCCGTCTGTGTCGGTGCCAGCGAGATGGAAAAATGTGCCACCTTGCCAAACTTTAAAGTAGATTAGACAGAGCAGAGCTGAGCGCACCGCCTACACTGCGGCCATTGCCCCCACGCGGCCGTGGCGAGGTAGCTCCTCTTGTGCCACTGGCCGACCCCCACCCCTCACCCATATTTCGGGTCCCGCCGCCCACCTCAGGCGTACTTTCGCCGCCGACTTTCCGTCATATTTCAGCGCCGGAATGCGGTGATTTTGTCGTGATGTGATGGCGAGGCGCTGGTAAATGGTTTTGGAGCCT